>PVJC01014718.1:0-36040 GCA_004026665.1 Murina feae
GCATCGTGGAGTGGGAAAGCAAGGCTGCAGGGGCCAGGGTCCTGCTTGGCAGCTATCCATACCCCTTGGTGGCACCGGGAAGTGGGAAAGGAAAGCAGCAGGGGACGGGTGAGTGGGAAAGAGTTGGCGGCCTGCTTGGTGGCTTCCCAGGTCTCTTCCGGGGATCAGGGAGCAGGAAAAGGCTGGCCTGACCACAAGGCGGGGTTTTCCCTGCTTTCTGGTGGCTGGAGGAAGATGGGCAGTAGGCAAGCTTGGGAGGCAGGCCGCATCCAGCCCTGGCCATGCTCAAAAAAGAGAACAACATGCAGGGGAGGGCAAGAGTCTGAGAGATCAACATAGAGGGGGTTCCTGCTCCAAGCCTCCACGGTGTGCCTGGGACAGGCCCCCAGCAGGTATACACACACGGGAGGACTGCTCCGAGCCTCAGATGCGGCTGGGGGCAGGTCCCCAGTGGCGACACACACACACACACACACACACACACACACACACACAAAAGGTGCCTGGCAGACTGGGGCCATCATAGGACATCCACTGAGGGGTCCCAGACTGTCAGAGGGCACAGGCCGGGCTGAGGGACTCCCTCTACCCCGAGTGCACAAATTTTTGTGCACCGGGCCCCTAGTATTTTAATAATTTAAAATTACAACACTATAGTAAAAGACTCCTGGTCATTTACACTTATTCACTTTCTTTTTAAAATGTTTAATTAAATTACAATTTACATACCATAAAATTCATTCACTTAAAGGGTACAACTGAATGCTTTTTAGTATATTCACAGCTTTGTGCCACTATCACTATAATTTTAGAACATTTTCACCACCCTCAAAAGAAACTCTGTACCGACTAACACTTATTCATCATTTCACCCAAATGCTTTCCCTCTTATACCTGCCCTAGGGCACCATTAATCTACTTTCTGACTGAACGGTTTTGCCTATTCTAAATATTTCATATAAATGAAATCATACAATATGTAATCCTTTGTGACTGGCTTTTATCACTTAGCACATTGTTTTCATGGACCATCCATGTTGTAGCATGTATCAGTATTTAATTATTTTTATAACTAATATTCCATTCTATGGATAAATCATGTTTTATTGGTCCATTTATTCATTGATGGACATTTTTGAGTTATTTTTATTTTTAGCTATTTTGAATAATACTGCTATAAACATTCATATAGAAGATTTGATTGGACAAATGTTTTCAATTTACTTGGATAAATAGCTAAAATTGGAATCTCAGATGATATAAGAACTCTATGTTTAACTTTTTGAGAAACTGCCAAACTTTAATCTTTTTATATTCTTGCCATCTGTGTTAAGTGGATTCCAATTTTTCAACATCTTTGATAACATTTATTATTGTCTGTCTTTTAATGTAGCAATACTAGTGGGTGTGAAACAGAATCTTATTTTGCATTTCTCTGATGGCTAATGATTTTGAGCATCTTTTCATGTGCTTATTGCCATTTATATATTTTCTTTTTAAAAAAATTCTAAAGCATTGTATGTAACTCTTTAAATCATAATGTAGCAAAAAACAATTAGAATTCTTACAAAACCAGATTTTTAAAAAGTAAAAAAAAATGAGAATATTAAGTAAATTTACTCAAAAAAGCTTAAATGAACTGAAAATATTAGAAATACTAGGGACCCAATGTACAAAAACTTGTGCACTCAGGGGGATCCCTCAGTCTGGCCTAGGGGGATGTCCACCTGCTGGTGTGCCTGGAACAGCCTGGGTGAGGGGCTAATGGCTGCTTGCAGGCTGGCCAAGCCCCCCAGTGGGGACCCTCACCCCATGGGGGTGTGGCCAGCCTGGGTGAGGGACTGAGGGCTGTTATCAGGCTGCCCACATCCCGTTCAGGGTTCGGGTCCCTACTGAAGCACCTGGCCAGCCTAGGTGAGGGGCTGGGGGCCGTTTTTAGGCTGCCCACAGCTCCCATTGATCCAACGTCCCAGTGAGGCTGACTGGAATCAGGTTTCTGGGGTTTATTTATCTTCTATAATTGAAACTTTGTTGCTCTGAGTGGAGGCCTAGGCAGGCAAGGAAGCCTCCTGTTTGCTTCAGCTCTGTAGCTTCTATAATTGAAACTATGTTGCCTTGAGCAGAGGCCCAGCCGGCCTAGGCAGGCAGTTTCCTCCAAACAGAAGCCTCCTGTTTGCTCTAGCTCCATGGCCGCTGGCCGCCATCTTAGATGAGTTAATTTGCATACAGCCACTCTGATTGGGTGGTGGGCATGGCTTAGCTGGTGGGCATGGCTTAGGCATCTCAGAGTGGTGGTTAATTTGCATATTACTGTTTTATTAGATTAGATATATATAATAGTAAATGAATATAAATTAGCCAACTATATTAACATTTCCATCTAAACACTCATACAAATACATAGTCACCTCTTTCTTTTATATAAAAACTAGGAGCCTGGTGCACAAAAATTTGTGCACTCAGGAGGGTCCCTCAGCCTGGCCTGTGCCCTCTCGCAGTCTGGGACCCCTCAAGGGATATCCACCTGCTGGCATGCCTGGCCAGCCTGGGTGAGGGGATGATGGCTGTTTGTAGGCTGGCCAAGCCCCCCGAGTGGAAACCCTCACCCCATTGGGGTGTGGCCAGCCCAGGTGAGGGGCTGAGGGCCATTTTTAGGCTGCCCACAGGGTCTGCTTGGTTGCTGCTGCCACTGGGGTGCCAGGCCCCCTGCAGGCTGGATCTCTGCACTGCGGACCCTGGCCTCTGCGGGAGCCCCGCCACTGTCCGGGCATACCCAACTCAAAGTGCATGTCTGGTCAGCGGCGGGGCCCCCGCGGCTGCTGGGGTCCGAAGAGCAGAGACCCAGCCTGCAGGGGCCTTGGCACCCAAGTGGCAGCAGCAGCCAAACAGGCCCAGAGGCCCTCTTCCAGTGGGCTGGGGCAGAACGCCTGTGCCATCACCATGGCAACGACACAAGCATCTTGTCCCAGCCACCGCCATCTTTGTCTTGGAGTGATGGTTAATTTGCATGTTACTCTTTTATTAGATAGGATAACACATACATACATGACATGATGATTCTGGCAAAAAAAATTAGAGATAGCAAAAATAATCTCAAGTTTTAAAGATGGTGTGGAATAAGTTTTAACAACATTTCACATGAATGGAAACCGCTGATTTAATTCCATAATTTTCATACCAGAAGCATGGTTGGTTTTACTTTTTTATAAGAACAGATCTTGGTATCATATACATTAGTTTATTAATAATTAAGGCATTGTGTTTACACAATGTATCTCAGTGTGGAAAAAGCGTTTAGTATTGATTTTTTGCTGATGTTTTAAACTTTCAAAGTCTTTCAACATAAAATAGCTGCATGCATTTGAGTGTTTTCTTATAAAATACAATCTTAAAGAAAGTAATGATGATTGGTCTTTGCTTTTCATAGTAATAAGTTTTGTCTTATTTTTTCACATAGTATGAAGTATATTCTTATGAAGGGTTGCATTAATATCCAGTAGTTCTTCAACAATGTTGCCAAGTAACCATATAAATCCCAAATGCAGCAAAGGTGAACAATCTTCATAGTGCACTTTCACCTTATTGAAGTTGAAGCTGATCCTTTCGGATATTTTTCCACTTCATTGTGAAGTAGATTTGTTAGGGTTTTATTAGTGGTTCCATATGTGGCTTTAAAAGAAAATGGTTTTGAATTCTTTCATAGTTCACAGTTCTTCAAT
Source organism: Murina feae (assembly GCA_004026665.1). Taxonomy (NCBI): domain Eukaryota; kingdom Metazoa; phylum Chordata; class Mammalia; order Chiroptera; family Vespertilionidae; genus Murina; species Murina feae. Next base: position 3,720 of record PVJC01014718.1, read on the forward strand.
GAGACTTATTTGGAAATCATATAATCTAGGGATGTTTTGAATAACCAAATGCTCTTTAGTAGATGAAGTCTTTCAATGCAACTGTAATAAATAAGCATCTACATCCTTGGCTGTATTACCAATATACTAATTTGTGCACTCGGGGGGTCCTTCAGCCCAGCCTGTGCCCTCTCGCAGTCTGGGACCCCTTGAGGGATGTCCACCTGCTGGTGTGCCTGGTCAGCCTGGGTAAGGGGCTGATGGCTGTTTGCAGGCTTGCCAAGCCCCCCAGTGAGGACCCTCACCCCATTGGGGTATGGCCAATCTGGGTGAGGGGCTAAGGACCATTTTCAGGCTGGCCACAGCCCCTTCAGGCAGGGGGGTCCTGCTCGATTACCTGGCCAGCCTGGGTGAGGGGCTGATGTCTGTTTTCTGTGAGGCTGGAATTTATTTAACTTCTGAAGTTGAAACTTTGTTTCTTTAACCAGAGCCCAGGTCGGGTTGACCCTGACAACCCAGGCTCCCAGCACTTCCTTGAGCCCAAGGCTGGAAGCAGGTCTCCGGGGTTTATTTATCTTCTATAATTGAAACTTTGTTGCCTTGAGCAGAGGCCAGAGTCAGCCTAGGCAGACAGGAACCTTAGCCTCCTGCATCGCTGGGGCAAGCATCCTGCTTGTTCCAGCTCCGTGGCTGCTGGCCACCAACTTGGCTGGGTTAATTTGCATATGGTCACTCTGGTTGGCTGGTGGGCGTGGCTTAGGTGTAATAGAGTGAGGGTCAATTTGCATATTACTCTTTTATTAGATTAGTTCCTGAAACCAAAATAAGATGGATTTCTTGTTCCCACAATCTGCTTAAAATCTGATTTTTTCCATCATTTATAATTTCTGTTTTAGATGATAGTTCTGACTTCAACCTTTTGTTGACTGCTTGAAGCCAGTTTAAACCAACTATTATATATTCTTCAAATTTGCTTTTAAATAGTGACTTTACAAGGGGAAACAAGTCTGTCTACACAGCAGCCGAGTGAGATGTGTTGTTTTTCTTCCTATAAACTATTGGTAAGTACAGGAAGGCAATCCACCACCACTCCAAGGTCTTCTATCTTCACCAAATAAGTTATAAGTTCACTTATACTTCTTTTTTTCCAGAAAGTTAAAGCTACATTCAATCTCAAATACCTGCTGAACAAAACTGGTACCATTGTTTCAAGATTCTAAGAACCTCAGAAAACACCCACTGTATTTTTTATTTGTGGATTAAGGTATTACATATGTGTCCTTATCATCCCATTGCTCCCCCACCACCCTCCCCCACTCATGCCCTCACCTCCCTGTTGTCTGTATCCATTGGTTAGGGAGATCGACCAAACCCACTGTATTTTGATGATGCACTTTCTGTCTGTGAAGAACCAGGATCACTGGAGTTAAGTAAATATGTTCGACTACCATGGTGTAATTTTTCAGGTGGGTGGCTTGCACAAGCCAGTTCATTTTCTTTATTTGCCATGTCATATCCCCCACTTCTAGGGGACTGTTAATTTTTAAAACAAGAATTTGGAAAAGGGTAATAAACTTTCTTTCTGTGGTAGATCACCTTACATAGTTTATCTGGGCTTTGCACAACATGTCCAACTGTTCTATTTATGTAAGCAGCCAATTGTTTTGGAAATTTCTTAACGTCCTTCATGTTCTTATTAGTGAAATTAGAGATCCTTTTTCTAGGATGATCAATGGAATGATTCTCATTATAAAAGGTCTGTGTTTTTTTAACATTGTGGGTTTCAGATGCCATATCTCTTAAATACTGGCGCTGGTGCTGACCAACTGTGCCTGGAAGCCTAGAGAGTCCATTCAAACTAGGCCATGCACAGGGCACTGGGATTGCTCCCTAACCACTCAGCATGCCTGCCTGATGCCCCTAACCACTCGCCTGTTTGTCTGATTGCCCCAACTGCTTACCTGCCTGCCTGCCTGATCGCCCCTAACCACTCTGCCTGCCCAATCACCCCTAACTGCTTGCCTCATTGCCTGATTGCCCCTAACCATCTCTGCCTCAGCCTCTGCTTCTGCGGCTTCATCTAGAAGGACATCCAGAAGGTCATTCAGCTGTCTGGTCTACTCAGCATATTATGCTTTTATTAGTATAGATATGACTTACCAAAAAATTTAGGTCTGTCTTTGTACTTTTCTGATTATGTCCTTTGAAGCACAAAGGGTATATTTTGGTGATTTCCAATTTAACTATTTTTTTCTTTCATCATTTGTACTTCTGGTGTCATACCTAATAAACTATTGCTTAAACCAAAGTCATGAAGATCTATATCTGTTTTCTTCTTTGAAAAGTTGTATGGTTTTAGCTCTTACATTTAAGCCTTTGATCCATTCTGAGTTAATTATTGTATACTAGAGGCTGGATGCACAAAATCTGTGCAAGGGGCTTGGCCCCACTGCTGCAGGGGCCGCCTCTGCCTCAGCTGCCACAGCTTCATCTGGAAGGTTTTCCAGAAGGACATCTGTTCTAATTAGCATATTACACTTTTATTATTATAGATGGTGTCAGATAAGTGTCCAATTTCATTATTTTGCACATGAACATACTGTTGTCCCAGCACAGTTTTTTTAGAAGATTATTTCCCTCATTGACTTGTATTGGTGCCCTATTGAAAATCAATTGACTGTAATGTAATGATTTATTTCAAAATACTTAATTCTATTCCATTGATGTATATGTCTATCCTATGTCAGTACCTCATCATCATGATTATAGTAGAATTATTGAGCAATGTGAGTATTCTTTATTATTTTTCAAGATTGTTTTGACTATTCTCATTCCCTTGCATTTTCATATTTTATGTCATATTTTAGAGTCATAATGTCCCTTTCTTCCAGAAAAGCAGTTGGGCATTTGATAGAACTTACATTGAATTTGTATATCAATTTGAGGAGTATTGCCATTTTAGTAATATTAGTCTTTCAATTCATGAACATGGGATGGCTTTCAATTTATTAAGGTCTTCTTTAGTTTGTTTCAGCAATGTTTTGTAATTTGTAATTTTGTACACTTATTTTTAAAATTTATGCTTAAGTATTATATTCACTTTGATGATATTGTAATTATTTTCATAATTTAATACTAGGATTTTTTATTTATGTGTATAGATATACAATTGATTTGTGTATATTATTGTTGTATCCCACTCAATTTCAACCACAGGCTCAATGTAACCTGAGGTTATATCCAATCTTTTGGCTAGTGTGGGCTTGTAGGAATGTATTGGGTATGCTATGCTTCCTGCTTTAAGAACTCAACCTCTATGTTCTTTTCTCCAGTATTGAGGAATGCACATATTTATAAAACAATTTACTTCTCATCCAATATTCATATGTGGTCATAGTTATCTTTGTAAAATGTGATTCTGAAGATGCTCTTAATTTTCTGAGGCCCCACAGACAAAATTATATTTGGACTCAATCTTACCTACTTTCCTCCAGTTTCAATGAGAAATATGTCCTTCCTTCTAAGTCCCACATCCTATCTTCAGTTCTTTGACCCTGAATTTTCTCAGGAATAACATTACTTCCTGAGTTCTTCACACTCAATCTTTTTAAAAGTGTGGACCACACTACATCCACTTCTTTACTACTCACTCCTCAATATCCTACTATCTTCCTTTGTCTTTCACTAGTCTACTTAAAATGTCTAGAGCTCAGAAGAATAACTTCGGTTAAAATCAAAGATTTGGATGTCATTTATTCCCATGGTTTTAACTAGCATCTCCATGGTGATGTGTTCCAAATAAATATTTACATCCAAGGCCTTTCTCCTAAGCTGAGACCTATATATTTAACTCTATACTGTATGTCTCCACCCTCATGACCCACAAGTTTGTGATGGTTAACAGGGGCAAAAATTTTCTCCAAATATGTTCTCTTTTATTACCTTGTCATAGTGAATGATATACCTACCCAGTACCCAAACATTAACCAAAACACTCAGTAACCCAAACCAGAAATCTAAGACTGTATTCTGGACTCTCCCTTAACTCACATCTTATCAGACCTATTGATTTTATGTTTACAAAATACTTTTCACCTTCATTAGTACTAAATCATTTCATGATCAGCTTTTGCCTCGATTATAATTGTTATCTCTCTCTGCAATCTTTTCAACTATTTCTTTCACTCACATCCATTGTGCACACAATATTTAGATATTTCTAAAATGCAAATCTGATCATGACACTTTTCTATTTAAAATTCTTCAATTATTCTCCCCAATTCCTTATCCACTGTCAAAATCTTCAAGATGTAATTCCTTACCATGAGTTAGATAATCTTTGAACTGGACCACGTTTTTTATCCCAGTGCCCTCTGTGTTCTAAATATACTGAAATTTGCATGTATCATATGCAGTTATTAAAATAATCCATATTTTCACTCACTTCCATGCCTTTTCCTGGACTCTTGCACCTGGATTATCTGTTTTGTTTCTTTGCCTCAATAAATCCTACTCATTTCTGGGAAGCCTTCCTTAACAATGTCTGGGTTAGGCACATATGAGATCATATAGCATCCTGTGAGTACTTCTTTTTTTTAAGTTTTTTTTTTAAATATATATTTTATTGATTTATCACAGAGAGGAAGAGAGAGGGATAGAGAGTTAGAAACATCAATAGAGAGAAACATCGATCAGCTGCCTCCTGCACACTCCCCACTGGGGATGTGTCTGCAACCAAGGTACATGCTCTTGACTGGAATCAAACCCGGGACCCTAGATGTGAGTACTTCTTTATTACACAACTGATAAACATTGTTTTGTATCTTTTTTTCCTCCCCATCTGACTGTGAATTTGAATACTATTAGTCTCCTGATGCTTGCATATCTTTCAAAAATACACAAGTCCCACTAAAGCTATACCATTACTTGCCTTTAACTAAAACTGCTTTTATTATCTTTAGTTTTATTTCCCATTTTTTAAAGAGTAAAGGTATTAAGAATAGAGTAGAGGTCAAATAATTAACATTAAACTGTTGCCCATGACTTAAAAACATATGCATATGTGTTTTATTTGTGGTATTTGGTTTATAATTCATTTACCAAATAGCATCTGCAAATATACACAAATCATCTAACATGTACTGTAATGTTGAAGGCTTACTAGGTCCTAGGCATTCTGCTTAACACTAGGTATAAAGAATATAAGTGTATATTCTAATGATTCAATGTAGTGTACACTATAGAAACAATGTGTAAGAGACGTTGTGGGTGCAAGTGGACAAAAAAAAAAGACTTTGGGAGGAGGAAGCAAGATGGTGGCAGAGGCAAACACAAGTATTCACATCCTCTAACAACCACATCAAAACTAAAATGCAGAAAAACAATCATTCAGAACTGCCATCATTCAGAACTGCCTAAAATCTGGCTGAATGGAAGTCCTACAACCACAGATTTAAAGATGAAAACACATTGAGACTTGTAGGAAGGGTGGAGGCGCAGAATAGTCTGGTCTGACACCCAAGTGTGGTGTGTTTTTAATTGGGAGAGATGTCTTGGCTGAGGAGGCTTCCTGTGAGGAGCAAAGGGTCCAAGCCCCAGACCAGACCCCTCAGTCCAGGGTTCTAGTGCTGGGAAGAGAAGCCCCATAACTCCGGGCTATAAAAGTCAGTGGGGTTAGTGGCTGAGTGACACGGAGGCTGCTGGAGACCTTGACAGTTCCTCTCAAAGGGCTGGCACACTGACTTACTAGGATTCACCCCTTCTGAGCGCCAACACTGGGGAAAAGGCTTAGTGGGGGGAGGAGGGAACCAGTGACATATGGGAAGGAACTGGATTGGTTGGCATTGGGATAAGAACCCTAGGGCAGCTTTATCCCAGACAGAGATGCTCACAGGGGTCATTGTTCCTATGCTAAGACCCCCTACCACAGAACTGGCTGACAGGCACCATGTCTGAGTCTCTATCAACCTGGTTCACACTGTTCCCTCCAACATGGTGATTCCCTGTGACCCCACCCCACCCAATTTACAGCCCCACCCAAGCTATTTGCAGAGGCTTTTTCATATGAATGGCTGTTCTGGCTCTAAATTCAGACTTTCCTAAAATCATTCAAGCAAACAGCAGCTGGATTTAGTGTGCCCCATATCTCTTGTTAAGTGGCACCAGGCCCAGCACTAGCTAAAGCTTGACAAGATTCACAGCTTAGCCTCTCCTGGGCACCTCTGGGTCCAATACACATAGAAGCCATCTGCAGATCACTCTATAACTTCTGCCAGATGGCCCCAGGCAGGGCACATGCAGTGGCTGACTTTCTACCTTCCAGGAGGCCACAAAGCCAGTACATCTGGTGGACAGCTTCAGACCATGCCAGATTACAACCCTACTCATCCATGAGAGACACACGTATTCAAGGGTGTCCTCTGCACAGCAGCTTTTCTGCTGTAGTCACAGCAGGTCCCCACAACCAATTGGCCTGGAGGTCAATCCCTCCCAGTGATACCAACAACAATCAAGGCTCAACTACAAGAAGACAGTACACACAGCCCACACAGGGGCACACATAGAATGCCCAATTCAGGTGACTGGGGAGGCTGAACCACTGGGCCCTACAGGACATCTACTACACAAGGCCAGGCTACCAATTTCAGGATACATAGCAGCTCTCCTTAATACATAGAAGAAAACCCCCACAGGAAATCCTCTATCTCTGCTGTTTGGGCTTTGAGACACTCAGAACCCAATTGTGCTGGATTAGTGTGAGATAAGATTCTAAGGCTAATGTCCCAGTCTACCCTTTTATGAGTAGTCTTTCATTTACTGTGCAGTTTTTCTGTTTCTGTATTTAAGATATCTTCTTATATGCAAGATTTCATGTTGTCAATCTATTCAGAAAGAAAAAAATATGGAAAATAAAACCTTCTAACCCCCCAAGTCTTTTTCCTAGAGGTATCAGACCTGTAGAAGTGCCCTCCAGCAGGCTGCCTACACAACCTCCAAAAAAGATATTAATGTTGATATTTTAGAATAACATCCCATAATATTTTGCATAAATAAATTAAATTAAGCTGTTTAAAATAAATGAATGTTCAGAGTAGCAGCTAGTATTATTGGTAATTAGAAGCCTAAACACAAAGCACAATAGTTTCTAATATAGTTCTGCAAACAAATAAAACAAAAAAAACACAATTCTTGTTTTTACTGGCATAAAAACAGACATATAGATTAATGGAACAGAATAGAGAGCCCAGAAAAAACCCCATGCCTTTATAGTTAGCTAATATTTGACAAAGGTTATGCTTATATGCATGCACACAAGTCCTTTGGTTGATCTCTCCCCCTAACCCCCACCCTCCTCTACCTTCCCTCTGAGGTTTGATGGTCTGATCGATGCTTCTCTGTCTCTGGACCTGTTTTTGTTCATCAGTTTATGTTGTTCATTATAATCCACATATGAGTGAGATTATGTGATATTTATCTTTCTCTGACTGACTTATTTCGCTTAGTATAATGCTCTCTTGCATCCATGCTGTTGCAAATGGTAGGAGTTCCTTCCTTTTTACAGCAGCATAGTATTCCATTGTGTAGATGAACCACAGTTTTTTAATCCACTCATCTGCTGTTGGACACTTAGGCTGTTTCCAAATCTTAGCTATTGTAAATTGTGCTCCTATAGGGGTGCATATATCCTTTCTGATTGGTGTTTCTAGTTTATCAAAAAAAAATTTTTTAATAAATCTTTATTGTTCATTTTATTACAGTTGTTTCTCTTTTTTCTCCCCTCCCCCCAGTTCCCACCCTATCCACTGCCTTTATCCCCCCCCCACTGTCCTCATCCATAGGTGTACAATTTTCAAAAAATTTTTGAAGACAAAAATCTGGTTTTACTCTGCTGTACACCTGAAACAAATACAAAATAATATTGAATGTAAACTGTAATTGAAAAATACAAAATACATTTTTAAGAGAAAATGAAATTTTTACACAGGTACACACATACAGGAAATATCCTGTGAAGATACTGGAAGAAGACCATCTATAAGACAAGGAGAGAGGCCTCAGAAGAAGCCAACCCTGTCAACACTTTACTTTTGGATTTGTAACTTCCAAAATTTTGAGGCAATAATTTTCTGTTCATTAAGACAGAAAATATCTGGTTTTATGAATCTTTGCAATGTGCCAACTTTCCCCAAGCCTAGTATAGTGTTTTATGAACACTCAAGATATATTTTGAAATTGAAATGTAAAGAAGCCTCTGCAAGAGAAAAACAGTTAGTTACCTACAAGGGGGCACCCATACGACTGTCAGCTGATTTCTCAACAGAAACCTTGCAGGCCAGAAGGGAGTGGCAAGAAATATTCAAAGTGATGAATAGCAAGAACCTACAGCCAAAATTACTTTACCCAGCAAAGCTATCATTCAGAATTGAAGGTCCGATAAAGAGCTTCACAGACAAGAAAAAGCTAAAAGAGTTCATCACCACCCAACCAGTATTATATGAAATGCTGAAAGGTATCCTTTGAGAAGAAGAAGAAGAAAAAGGAAAGTAAAAATTATGAACAACAAATACATATCTATCAACAAGTGAATCTAAGAATCAAGTGAATAAAAAATCTGATTAACAGAATAAACTGGTGAACAGAATAGAATCAGAGGCATAGAAAGGGAGTGAACTGACAATTTTCGGGGGTTAAGGGTGTTGAGGGTGCATGAAGAGAATGGACAATAATTGTACACCTATGGATGAGGACAGTGGGGGGGTGGTGACAGAAGGTGGAGTGGGAACTGGGAGGAGGGGAGCTATGGGGGAAAAAAGAGGAACAACTGTAATAATCTGAACAATAAAGATAAATTAAAGAAAAAGAAATGTAAAGAAGACTCAAGCTAGTCAATTATCATACTTAAAGAAAAATGAGGGTGGTAGAAGTGCTGATTTCTCAAATCATCCTTGACCTCCCTAAAACATTTGACCATGGTAACTTAAAGTTATTGAACTTATGTTTTATAGTTTATTTTCTGTAAAATTCATAGGGTTGTTGTGAAGATTAAATAGTACTGTATGTAAATATTTTGTATACTTCCTGGAACATAAATGCTAACCTATGTTAGTTATAATTACTGTTTTTTTAAAAAAATTATTTTATTTTTTTATTTATTGCTTAAAGTATTACAACAAATGATAGATATGTCTCCATTTTTTCCCCTTGCCCTTCCCTCCCTCCTCCCCAACCCCCAGTTTTTTGTGTCCATTGATTATGCTCCCATAATTACTGTTTTGAAAAATTAGTCAGGAGGCAACTGTGGTTTAGTGAAAAGATGATTGAACTTAGACTTCTTTTGAATCCTGGTTTTGAATCCTGGTTCTGTCGCTTAGTTCTGTGGCCACATGTGAGTCACTAAACCTACCTTATCTTTGATTTTCTCATTTTAAAAAATGGGGTAATAAGACATACAAGGAAGTCATGAAAATTAAAAAGATATCCTATGTTATAGATAGCATTTTTAAAGTTTAAAAAAATGTTTTATTTATTTTTATAGGGAGAGAGAAAGGGAGAGGGAGAAACATCAATGTGAGAGCAGAAAGAACATTGATTGGCTCCCATACATCCCCCACCCCCACTGGGGATTGAGCCTGCAATCGGGGCATGTGCCACGACTGGGAATTGGATCAGCAACCTCTTGCTTGGCCTGTAGGATGATGCTCAACCAACTGAACCACACAAGCCAGGGATATATATTTTGCTATGATTAAGAAAATGCTTGGTATATGGTAAATATTCAATATGTGTTAGTTCTTTTCTACTCCATTTCCTTACTCATATCCCAGAGTACCTTGTAGAAGAATCATAAGTACTGGAGAGCATCCCTTGAATTATTTGAAGTTGAAATTGTGGAATGCATGACCATGTTACATTTTGGTATCAATGACCACAATGCTAACTCCAAGCCATAAAGATAGAATCCTGAGAACTATAGGCTGATAATTCTCATTCTTCCATTGTGACTGCAGTGGCTGATTAACAAAGAGCAGTATCAACAAATGCTTAAGAAAAAAATATAACCTACTAGGCAAAATCTATAATACTTTGTGGGAAGGACAATTATGACTGATGAAATAAAGTGGGGCTTTTGACCATTTGGAGTAAGGGAGTTGAAGTGGTTATAACTTATTTAGACTTTCAAAAAACTTTGACAAGTTTCCATACTAAAGGCCTTTTACAATTTAGATCACCATACAGTTAGAGAAAGTGTCCATTACTGAACAGATATCTCTAAAATTTCTTTCAAACTAACCCTTGATGTTGGCCTTCCTGAAAATGAACTGCCAATCTTACAAGGACAATCTGCATGGAGATCTCCTAAGGCTGGATGAGTGGGTAGAAGTCAACAGATAAGTTTCAATGAGCTGTTATTTGTTAGAAAATAGGCTTCAAAGAATAACATTGGCATTTAATATATGACACAGAGTGGAAAGATAGCAAAAAACAAGAGCTCCTTTGATTCTTCAAATATGAAAGAAGATGAAGCAAATATTCCCGAAAGGATACAGAATCTTAAAGTTGATTATCATAGAATCTTAGCTGTTATCTAGTCTGCTTCCTCACCTAAAAATGTCACTCCCGTCTCTTCCTAGCCACTCATGGAAAACTTCCAGTTTTAAGGAATGTATCCCCTCACTAGAACTATCTATTTCATTATTTGCTCTAACTGTTAGAAAATAAATGTATTACATTGAGCTGAAATTTGCCCCTGATAATCACCAACTTTTTTTGGTTCTTCCTTTTTGAACCATGCAAAATAAACATAGCCCTTCTTCCACTTAAATTCTCTATACATGCTTTAAGTCACCTGTCATTTACAATATCTGCATACATTTCCCTACTCCAGTTAAATGTAGAATCCAGAAGGGAAGCAGACATTAAAAAATAACCACTCAAGTTTTTTTTTTAAAATGGTGGCAGAGTACATGGTCCTTTCTCATACCTCCTCCCAGAACTAACCTGGAAAGAAAACTAAACTGGGAAATATTCACCCTGAACTACTAACTGATGACTAGCTGAAAATGAGTCTTTTAAACAAGGAAGAGCAAAAATCACCATGAGACTCATAGAAAGAATTCAGTCCCAAGAGGGATTTCTCCCATCGCAGGCAGGTTGAGGGTGCAGACAAATTTTTCAGTTGGAGGAGGGGGTATTCCCCCTGAGATAAGTAAGCCCTGGAATCCAGGCTGAGCTCCTCAGATCAAAATGCCAGAGCCAGGAAGAACTGTTATATGGTATTCAATGGGGTTTCTATCTGCCAGAGAGAGAGAAAGCCACTTTTTAAAAAAAGGACCAGATCATAGAATTTTCATTTACAGCCACTCACCCTGGACTTCGGTGGAGGTAAGGCAGTGCAGACTAGAATGGCCTGAGGAGAGTCTGGGATGGGAGGCATTGGAGAAAGATTGAATAAATAAAAGGCATCCAAATTAGAAAAGAAGAAGTAAAACTGTTCTTATTCGCAGATGACATGATATTGTACATACAAAACCCTAAAAACTCCATCAACTTAATAAATGAATTCAGCAATTTATCAGGATACAAAATTAATGCCAAAAAGTCTGCTTCATTTCTATACACCAATAGTGAACTCACAGAAAGACAGACTTAAAAAGCAATCCCATTTACCATCACACCAAAAAAATTAAGATACCTAGGAATAAACTTAACTAAAGAGGTAAAAGATAGAATGTTGAAAAAAGAGATAGAGGAAGACATAAACAGATAAAAGAACATACCATGTTCATGGATTAGTAGAATCATCATCATTAAAATGTCCATACTATTCAATGCAATGGTGTTGGGAAAATTGGACAGATACATGCAAAAAAAAATGAAACTAGACCACCAACTTACACCATATACAAAAATAAACTCAAAAGGGATAAAGGACTTAAATGTAAGATGGGAAACCATACAAATACTAGAGGAATTTAAAGGCAACAAAATCTCAGACATACATATGCTGAAGCAATTTCTTCACTGATACAGCTCCTAGGGCAATAGAAACAAAAGAGAAAATAAACAAATGGGACTACATCAAAATAAAAAGCTTCTGCACAGCAAAAAGAACCATCAACAAAACAACAAGAAAGCACACTGCATGGGAGAATATATTTGCCAATGTTATCACCAATAAGGGTTTGATCTCCAACATTCATAGGGAAATCATACAACTTAACAAAAGGAAGATAAACAATCCAATCAAAAAATGGGCAAAGAACCTAAATAGACACTTTTCACAAGAGGACATTCAGAAAGCCATGAGACATATGAAAACATGCTCAAGGTCACTAACCATCCGAGAGATGCAAATAAAAATGACAATGAGGTACCATCTCACACCTGTCAGAATGGCTGTTATCAAAAAATGAACAAATGACAAGTGCTGGAGGGGATGTGGAGAAAAAGGAACCCTCCTGCACTGCTGGTGGGAATGCAGACTGCTGCAGCCACTATGGAAGACAGCATGGAGTTTCCTCAAAAAGTTAAAAATGGAACTCCCATTTGACTCAGTGATCCCACTTCTAGGAATATACCCCAAGAAACCAGAAACACTAATCAGAAAAGATGTATGCACCCCTATGTTCATAGCAGCACAATTCACCATAGCTAAGATTTGGAAACAGCCTAAATGCCCATCAGCAGATGAGTGAATTAGAAAACTGTGATACATCTACACAATGTAAATGTAAAAAAGAAGGCATTCTTACCATTTGCAACAGCATGGATGGAACTGGAAAACATTATTCTAAGTGAAATAATCCAGTCAATGAAAGAAAAATACCACATGATCTTACTCATTTATGGATAATAAGGACTATTATAAATTGATGAACAAAAATAGATACAGAGGCAGAGCAGCATTGAACAACTACAGGGAGAATTGGAGGGGGGCGGGTAAAAGATCAAGGAAGGACTTGTATGCATGCATACAAGCATAGCTAATGGACACAAAAAACTGGGGAATAGAGGAGGCCGTGGGAAGATCAAGGGGGGAAATAAAAGGAGATATAGGTAATACTCTTTGTAATATTTTAAGCAATAAAACAAAATTAAAAAACAAAACAAAAAAAGAAGTGTGAGAGATGAAAGGAAATTAGTAAAATGTATATGAAAATTATAACTTTATTAATAAATAAACTGTAACAAAAAGATATAACAACAACAGAGGCATGATATCAAAAGGACAAAAACATGATATGAAAACAACAGAAACATGAAATAAAAACAACAGCGATGCAAACCATGACTGATAAAGTGATTAAACTTATTCTAGTATCTCCCTGTACACCACATTAAGAGTGAAAACACTTTCAGAGTGCTTAACTAATTTCCCTTGTGATGAAGTATTTACAACTTTAACATGGCATGCTCTTCAAACTCAAGAGAAAGCAACATATAACTGACCGTGTGCAAAAACAGGTTCAGTTAGGAATATGCGTACTCTGTCTAGAGTTTGTCCTTGTGATTTATTAATAGTCATTGCAAATGCTGGCATCACGGGAAACTGTTGTTGAATCAATTTAGATGGCAGGCCATTGTCAGATGGGGACAAAGCATTTCTTGGAACCAGAACAACCTCTCCCTCTGCAGATCCTGTTCATACTTCAGCTTTGATAACGTTAGGTCGTAATCTTTGGATAATAAATCTGGCACCATTACAAAGACCCCTATTTACTATTAAGATTTCTCAATAGCATGATGATTGCACCCACTTTCAATTTTAATTTATGACACATCATTCCCAAAGGAGTAATACTGTTAAGAAATTTGATGGGAAAATTTTCCTTTTCAGCATCATCTGTGGAATCAATGGAGTCATCATTCAAATATGTGTGAAAATCTCCATTGAGTACATCCAACATTTCTTCATTTAATTTTTGAACGTGCTAATTTTTTGGACAAAGAATTGCACATTTAGATATATTTTTAATATTATCTATAGATATAGTATTTCCAAAGGTAGCTTAAATAATAGATCCATTACAAATCATTTCACAGGGGATTTCAATAATATCCATTCCTAAATGAAAACTACTATCAAGTTTGCCATCTCCAGGTTTTACTAACCATTCACTATAAGCAGAATCCTCTGATATCATATTTGTTGTAAGAGATGACTTTCTGAAACATCCCCCAAAATTGCAGTACTTTAAACTCATTTGTACTATGGCTGATCACATAGCATGTGGTACAATACTGACATTATCGAAAATCCCCTCCAAGAAGGAGAACTTTCCCGCCAAATACGACATCCAAATTTCACTTAGTAATCTGTCTATGGCATTTATAGCATGAGTGGATGCCTTGGCGTATTCATCAACAATGAGAAGTTGAGCCTTTTTAATAGTTTTAGCAACTTCACTGTTTATATTGAGTCTAGAAATTAAAGTTTCATTTCATGGAATGGGTAATTTAAATTGTGAATGAAAAGTGCTTCCGCTGAGAAGTAAATTTGCAGCAACTCCTGTAGATACTGTGGGTAAAACAGTACTACCACGACCTCTAATATAATGTATTAAAACTTTATAAAGATATGCCTCCACGCTCTGAGGGCTGGTTCCTGCCTCAAAGCTTGCCCTACTGGCAAATAGCTCAGGGAGGGCACAGCCATATCTTAGACAACCCCTGCAGGACTGACTTCCTTCTGGTTAGTAGAGCCTTGGTCATGATGTTACACCCAGGGTTTTTATATAAATAGATTCTTATTTTTTCCTCTCTCTGTTTTTCTTTCATATTCTTTTTTCTTCCTCCTTTTTTTGCCTCACATTCTTATTCTTTTTCTTTATTGTTCTTGTTCTGTTTTCTCTTTCCTAATCCTTTTTTTCCTTTTTGTGGTTGTTTTAGATGCTATTGTTGAGTTCTTTTTTATGTTTTCTTTAAATTTTGTTTTGTTTTGTTCTGTCAACACTTCACAACAGCTCACATGATGTGGTAGGGGTTGAACCTCCTAGCCTGAGGGGAGATCCCACCCATAAATGGGACAACAGCAATGAAGACTCAGTTATAACAGGATAACCCCCATAACTCATACAAGGGACACACCCAGATTGGGAGATCAAGAAGACTGACATGCTGGGACACACAAGACACCTTCTACATAAGGCAACCCCATGGATACTGGGAATCATCAGATCTATCTAATTTATATAAACAAACACAAAGAGACAGCTAAAATGGGGGGACAAAGAACAACCCTAAAATGAAAGAAAAGGAGGAATTGCCAGAAAAAAAATACCTAAATGAAATGGAGGCAAACAATTTACCAGATATAGAAATCAAAATAATGGTTATAATAATGCTCAAGGAACTTAGTGAGAACTACAAGTAACTTAATGAGAACTATAAGGAACATAGTGGGGACAACATTAAGATGAAAAAAGACATAGAATCCCTGAATAATAACCAGTCAGAAATTAAGAATACCATTCTGACATCAAGAAAACACAGGAAGCCCTAGCTGCTTTGGCTCAGTGGATAGAACATTGGCCTGAAAACTGAAGGTTCTCAGGTTCGATTCCAGTCAAGGGCACATGCCTGGGTTTCAGGCTCAATCCCCCGTAGGGGGCGTGCAAGAGGAAGTCAATCAATGATTCTCTCTTATCATTGATGTTTCTATCTCTCTCTCCCTCTCCCTTCCTCACTGAAATCAATAAAAATATATTTTAAAAATAATGCACAGGACGGCCCTGGCCAATTTTGCTGAGTGATTAGAGCCAAATGGACTAAGGGCTGCAGGTTTGATCCTAGTTAAGGGTGCATACTGTGGTTGCAGGCTCCATCCTTAGCCCCAGTCCAGGGGCACTTCCAGGAGGACACAAATTGATGTGTCTCTCTCACATCAATGTTTTTCTCCCCCCGCTTCCACTCTCTCTGAAAAAACAAGAGAAAAAAAAGAATAGAAAACATATCCTTGGGTGAGAATTAACAACAAGAAAAGAATACACAGGAAAGACATTTATCTAAAAGCATTCTTGCAGGGAGGAACTCCCTGGGGTTTTAATTTGAAAGGCGGCCTAGTGCATGGAGAACCATTAATCATTTCTAAGGTGAACCTGATAGTGGAAAGACCTCAAGGACTCCAAGATGCCAGCAGAGTATCTGGAGTCTGTCTGTTTACTTCCAAAACCAGGCCAGATTTGCAGCTAATTGTGGAGCATTCAGCTTGAAAAAACAGTTTAAGTGTAGCTGATCAGAAGTATGGTAGGCAGAAAAAGGGGAGAAAAGACAGGAGGAGATGCAGAGAGGTTGAGTGAGCTTCTGTACATCCAAGGTGAGCATGGGGGAGGTGGATGTAAAGTGTGACAGTGGAATGCCCACCCCCTGGAACCATGGGCT
This sequence comes from Murina feae, assembly GCA_004026665.1. NCBI lineage: Eukaryota > Metazoa > Chordata > Mammalia > Chiroptera > Vespertilionidae > Murina > Murina feae. The sequence continues at coordinate 20,079 of PVJC01014718.1, forward strand.
CTTGGCCTCACACAGGGATCCCCAATCCAGAGCAACAGAGAAGGGAAGGGGAGCCTGCATAACAACAGGCAGTGAGAATCAGTGTGGATTCGGTCCAACTGGGAATCTCAGACAGAATCAGCCTAGGCAAAGGGCAACATCCTTGTTAAAACAGCATCTTGGGAAGGTCTGTACCTATGGGAGGGACCATAGATTGGGGCCAGCAGAGGTGTCTGATTGGTACACCTAGCAGTGAATCTCAGGAGCTCTTTATTCTCTGGAATAACTTTGGGCAGAGAGCCAGAGGGGGGATGGACAGTGTGACTAGGCAAAGGGTATCAGGCTTGCCCAACTTGAGTGAATGGGCATCAACTCTCTCCCCATCTGAAGAACAGCTGGGTCTTCCCCATCCTATTGTGACCTGAGGTAAAGGGGATCAGCTCTGAAGTCAAAATCTGCTCCTGTATGGCCAAGTCTGATGGAGTGGAGGACTCAGATATTTGCCACATCAGAACCTGGGTAGAGGTCCTACCCAACAGTGGCCAGACACACTGAAAGATTGGAGTGACAAGCAGGGCTAATTTTGATTTTGTATGTATGTATGTATGTATGTATGTATGTATGTATGTATGTATTTTTACCCCCTCCTACTTGCTGTGGAAGCAAGGTGGTGCCAGGGAGCCAGGTAGAGCTGAGGCACTGAGATCATTTCTCCAGGATGGGCTTTGAACCCAGACACAGGCCTGTCCTGAGCCCTTGAGCTGCATTATGGGGATCTGGAACTAAGCTTCCCAATGAGTTCAGCCAGCACAGCCCTGGGAAGGAGAACAAGCTATGGGAAACATCCCCAGTGAATGTTTAAACTACCCTGGAAAAAATCCTAGATAACCAAGCAGAGCCCAGTTCTGTGGGGAAAGGGAGAGCAGCTGCAAGCAGGGACATTCATGCTTTGAGAACCAGGGCAGGTGCAGCCTCTGGGTTATGAAGATCCCACTCAAGGACTACTTTGGTTCCACCCTGCTGTACTTCAGTCAGGTTGGTAGGACCAGGCAGGACATCAACTGACTTTGGCTTACAAAACTCAATGCCAAGAAGACACACAATCCAGTTAAAAAATGGGCAAAGGACCTGAAATAGACATTCCTCTAAACAAGGCATGTAGATGACCAATAGACATATGAAAAATGCCCAGTTACTAATCATCATGGAGATGCAAATTAAAATTACAATGAGGTACCATCTCACACCTGTCAAAATGGCTACTATCAATAAATCAACAAACAACAAGCGCTGGTGAGGATGTGGAGAAAAGGGAACCCTATTACACTGCTGGTGAGAATACAGACTGGTGCAGCCACTATGAAAAACATTATTGAGTTTCCTCCAAAGTTTAAAAATGAAACTTCATTTTGACCCAGTGATCCCACTTCTAGGTATGTATTACAAGAATCCCAAAACACTAATCATAAACAATATATGTACCTCTATGTTCTTAGCAACACAATTTACAATAGCCAAGATCTGGAAACAGTACAAGTGCTCATCAGTAGATGAGTGGATAAAGAAACTGTGGTACATCTACATGATGGAATACTAAGTGGCTGTAAAAATGAAGATCTTTTGGGGCAGCTTGAATGGACCTGGAGACTATGTTAAGTGAAATAAGCCAGTCAGATATAAATACCATATGATCTCACTAATATGTGGAATTTAATGAACAAAATAAACTTACACATGAAACAGAACCAGAGGCATGGGTACATGGAACAGACTGACAAATGTCAGAGAAGAGGGTTCACAGGAGACTGGATAAAGGAAAGTAAAGGGATTAGCTAAACAACATATACGCATAGCCCATGGATATAGAAAATGGTGTGGTGAGTGCCAAGGGAGAGGTGACAGGGCTGGATGGAGGTAGGCAAAGGCAGGGAAAGTGGAGGACATCTGCAATAGTGTAAACAGTAAAAAAATTAAAATAAATAACCACTCAAATGAGTATATAATTGCAATATCAGATGTGTTATGAAAGAAGAAACATCTCCTTACAAATATATAGCAAAGGAACTTAAACTTGACATGGTCATTGTTTCATGGATATCTCTCATATCCTTGGATATCATATATTCTGACATGTCACAGCAGGGCTAGAGACCAAAGATGTTTTCAACCAGTGTTTATTTTAAATTAACTATTTATTTTGAAATAATTTTAACTTACAGACAAATTTCAAAAATGCTAGAGTGAGTTCCCACATTGCCTTAACTCAGCTGCCTCTAATGTTAACATCTTATATAACTGTGGTACTTTATCAAAAGCAGGAAAGTAACAATGGCACATTTTTAATAGTTTTGCTACTAATGACATTTTTTCTAGTCTAGGATCCAATCCAGAATCCTAAAATACAATTTCATTTCATTTCTCACTGTCTTTCAATCTGTGATAGACCCTTATTCTTTCTTTGTTTTTCTTAATGTTGATACTTTTGAAGAATTCTGTTCAGTTATTATGTAGAATGTCCCTTTAAATAATTTTGTGTGATGTTTTCTTATGATTAGATTGAGGCTACTTATTTTTGGCAAGAAAACCACAGAAGTGATATGCTCTTCTAGTGCATCATATTAAAGGGTAAATAATGTCGATATGTCTTATTACTCATAATGTTAACATTGATTGCATAGTTAAGGTGGTGTCTGCCAGATTGTTTTTTTAAAAGCATGGTTTTATTTGTTGCCTTTAAAAGCAAAGTACTCTTTAAGAATATTTGAGTAATACTTTAAACAAATAATTTCTTCACACCTCTGCTACAACCACTCAGTTCCAACCCTCTAACCCTCTAAGCAGTAATCAGTTTTATAGTTACTTGTGTATTCATCCAGAGTTTCTATAAATATAATCAAACTAGAGGACCAGTTCACAAATTCATGCATGGATGGGGTTCCTTGACCTGGCTGGTTATTGGGCCGGGGCTTATCTCAACCAGTCCTGATTGGGCTGATCGGGGCTGGGGATTGGAGCCCACAGGGCTGGCTGGCCAGGGCAAGGGACCCTGGGAGGTTGGCTGGACACAGGAAGTGGGCTGTGGGATTGCACTGACCACGCAGCTGGCAAGGGGTGGGAGTGCACTGAACACCCAGCTGGCTGGGGGGTGGAACTGCAGGAGGTTGGCTGGCCAGGGGGAGAGAACCTGGGAGGTTGGCTAGACACAGAAGGTTGGCTGTGGGAGTGCATTGACCACCAGGGGGCAACTCCTGCTTTGAGCATCTGTCCCCTGGTGGTCAGTATGCATCATAACAGTTGCTTAGGCTTTTATATATATAGATATGAATACATATCTATAGGTCCTCGGGTTATGTCAGAGATCCATTCCTATGGCACAACGTAATGCAATTTTCACTGTAAGTTGGAACACACCTACATAAGCACCTACATCACTCACATGGAACACATACACAACAGTAATGAAGTGAAAAAGTTAAAAAAATTGAAAGAAAGATAACAAGGGGAAAGGAATATGGCTGCCAATGGGAAGGCAGATTGCAAGATAGTGTGTTAGTGAAAGAACGAAAGGTATGTGGACATATGGAGAGTGTATATTTGTGGGTAAGAGACAGCTAAACTCCAATGGACTATTATGGACTTCTGGGGCAGACTCCCCTGACCAGGCAGCCTCCACTGTTGCTTAAATCTCTCCCAGAGCTACCAGCTCTGCCGCAGAGACCATGCTATCTTGAAGGGGAAGGTGGCTGTGATCAGAAGCCTATATATCCCAGGACTCTACAACCACAACACCCAGGGACCAGCTTCAAACCCAGGAACACCAGATCTCAAGAAGCACAAATACACAGACTCAGATGACCTCCGCACCTTCTCACGGGAAGGTAAGATTTCACCTAGGGAAAGGTGAGGTCTGAGATCCAGGCTAGAGGGACAAATTCAAACAATGGGATCTAGAGGTTTGGGGGAAGTCTGCACCCCACAAAATTTGTAGCCTTTGGGGGTAGCATGATCCATAAATGTGGAAGGGGATCCATAGGACTGCTGTCAGAAGGAAACTCTAAAAATCAACCCATAGCTGGAATGGGAGGAAAAAGACAGCCTGAATTTTACCAGTGTGCTGGCTGCTTAGTGCCAAGGGAAAAAGATGTGCAGATTTGTGGACAGTGCTGAAGGGTAAAAGCCACAACTTTGTGCACTTACTCTGGCTCTTTTTTTTTCTCTTTAAATCCTTGCTTTTGATTACTAAGCCCAGTATATAGGATCACCCAATTGGGGACACTAAGAGACTGCAGGGGAAAGTTGTTTTTGTGGAACTTGGGGATCAGAGTGGGGAGTAACAATCAGAGAACCAGCTCTGGGGCAGTATATTCTCCCAAACCAGTATTAAGTGTGACATGGAAAACAAAATCTAAATATTGGCTAGAGAACTTATAGCCCCAGAGGTCAATCCAGAAACACTGCCACCCAGGGGTTGAATCACAAAATGACTTTTGTGTAAACACAAATAAACGAGTCTAAGAAACAAAGAAATACTGCCTGCTTGAAAATCAGGAATGTAGCTTACAGAGGAGCAGTGGAACACAGGGAACTTCAATACTGTCCTGACTACTTGACAGGAAACAGACATGCCAAACAGAACAGTAGAGGAAGTGAATGACCTTCACTACTGCACATTCTTATTTTTTCATCTTTTACTTAAGAAACTATTTTTTTCTTTTTTCCTTACTTGATTTTACTTTTTAATTATTATCTTTTTATTTTTAATCAGTATTATTACTACTACTATTTTACCTTTTTTAATAAAAATGTCATTGTATTTCCTCTTTATTTTATTTTATTTTGGGATTAGTGTTCTACATTCTATTTTCATTTTTCCTTTAGCATCAATTTACTCTACCTCAACTTTACCTTTATGCCGACACTCTCTTCCTCACCTTTCCCCTTTTGTTGTCCTGTTTCTCTTACCCTACTCCTGCTTTAGATTTTTCCTATTCCTTCTTTTTAATCCTATTAAAAATTCATCTTACTTATATATCTAATTTCTGATCCTCTCCTCTAAGTCCATACATAACTCTCTCTTCTCTTTCTTCATGATCCAAAATTTTTTCTCTCTTCCCTTTCATTTTGTTTTGTTTTTGTTGTTATTGTTTTGTTTTCTGTTTGTTCTAGGTTTTTTTTTTAATTTTTTTTGTTTTGCCATGCTACCTCTCTGTCTTATTTTTGTTGTTTGCTTGACTGTTGGTTAGATTGTGAGTTTTTTTGTGCTTATTTGTGAGATTGTTTTTTTTGTTTGTTTTGTTTTTGCTTTTTTTTTGCTTCTGTTTTTCCTCTTCTCACTTGGTATTAGTTGTTTATAGTTTGCATTTACCTCTGGGTATTTGTTGTCTGCATTTTTGGGATTAGTTGTTGTTCTGTTGCAGTTTTCTCCTTATATAAATAGTTCCTGCCCCCTCATATTTTTATTATTTTTCTTTTCTCTCTTAATTTTTTCCCTTTTCTCAATATCACTTCTGCACTCCTCCCCCCCCCCCTTTTCTTATCTCCTAATTCTCTTTTCTCTGGTGGTCACCTTTATTTTGGGGTATTAGTATTATGAATATATTTGCATTCAGTGCTTTGTGTGTTGTGCCTTGTTGTGTTGTATTTTGTGCCTTTAAATCAATGTAGGAGAGAGAGCTACATAACCAGACACACAGAAAAGAGAGATTATGTGGAGACAAAGAAACAGTTCGCATAGAAAAGAAGGCATCATTGGAAAAGGAACTAAATGAAATAGAGGTAAGCAATATGTCAGAGAAATAATTCAGAGAAATGGTCATAAGGTCACTGAAAAGAATGGTAGACAAATCCAACAATATGTATAAGAACCAAGAGGAAATGAAGAAGAACGAAAAAGAAATGAAAATGACATCGCTGCAATAAAGAACTCAGTAGAAAGCATCAACAGTAGATGAGAAGAAGCAGAAGACCACATCAGTGAGCTAGAAGACAAGGTAGTAAAAAATACCCAAGCATCTAGAAAAAAAACCACAAAAAAAAAACAGGAAGAGAGCCTAATGGAACTTTGGGACAACACAAAACTAAACAAAATCCTAACAGGGGTGCCAGAAGAAGAGGAAACAGCAAGGAATAGAAAACCTGTTTGAAGAAATGACAGAAAAGTTCTCTGATATTGGGAAGAAACAACTCACACAAATCCAAGAAGCTCATGAGTCCCAAACAAAATAAACCCCAAAAGACCGATGCCAAGGCACATTATAAATAAATTGGCAAACACCAACAACAAAGTAAGAATCTTAAAAGAGACAGAAAGTTATTTACAAAGGATCCCCCATCAGACTAGTGACTGATTTCTCAACAGAAACACATCAGGCCAAAGTCATGCAAAGGAAGGTTTGAATCAAAGAATACTGTACCCAGCAAGGCTATCAATCAAAACTGAGGTTGAAATCAGGAGCTTCACAGACAAAAAAGGAATAAAGGAGTTTATTACCATCAAATCAGCAATGTAAGAATTGTTAAATTGTTAAATGGTCTGCTGTAAAAACTAAGAAGTAGGAAGCGAAGAAGGAACACAGGCATAAAGAATAAAAATGGTGACAAACAAGTAATTATCAATAATAACTTTAAATGTAAATGGATTATATGCCCCAGTCATAAGACATAAGGTAGCTGAGTGAATAAGAAAAAATGGCCTATATATCTGCTATTTACATGAGACACACCTCAGAACAAATGACTCACACAGACTGATGCTGAAGAGATGGAAAAAGATTTTAAAGGCGAATGGAAATGAAAAAAAAGCTGGCATAGCAATACTTATATTAGACAAATTAGATCTCAAAGTGAAAGACGTAACAAGAGATAAGGAAGGCCACTTCATAATATTAAGGGAGCAATCCAACAAAAATTAACTCTGGTAAACATATATGCACCCAAAATAGGAGCATCCAAATACATAAAAAAATTTCTGGAGCATATCAAGGGAGCAATACAATCATAGTAGGGGACTTTAATACCCCACTATAACTATTGGGAAAATCCTCTAAACAAAAAAAATCAGCAAATAAACAGCAATCCTAAATGACTCACCAGATCAGATGGACTTAATTGACATCTTCACAACATTTCACCCCAAAGGCACAGAATATACATTCTTCTAAAGTGCACATGGATAATTTTCAAAGAAAGACAATATATTGGGTCACAGGCAAAGTCTCTTCAAATCCAAGAAGATAGCTATCATATCAATCATTTTCTTAGATCACAATGACATAAAATTAGAAATCAACTACAATAAAAAATCAAACACTTGGAGGATAAATAGTATGCTATTAAATAATGAGTGAATTACCCAGGAGATCAAAGAAGAAGTAAAAAGCATCATGACAACAAATGACAATGAAAACGCAACAATCCAAAATCTATGTGACACAGTGAAAGTAGTCTTGAGAAGAAGGTTCATAGCTCTACAAGCCTACCACAAAAAAACAATAGAAGAAACAATGATAATAAATGGTAATAAAGTACCTAACACCACATCTCAAAGAGTTAGAAAGAGAGCAACAAGAAAAGCCAAGGGTAAGCAGATGGAAGGAAATAATAAAGATCAGGACAGCAATAAACGACATAGAGACCAAAATAACAATACAAAAGATCAACAAAACCAAGAGCTAATTCTTTGGAAGGATAAATAAGATTGATGAAATTCTAGCCAGGCTCACCATGAAGCAAAGAGAGAGGACCCAAATAAACAAAATCAGAAATGAAAGAGGTGAAATAACAACTGACCCCACTGAAATACAAATGATTATGAAGAAATACTATGAACAACTCTATTCCAACAAAAAAGACAACCTAGACAAAATGGACATATTCTTAGAAAAATACAAGCCCTCAAAACTCAACCAAGAAGAATAAAAAAACTTGAATAGGCCGAACACTACCAAAGAAATTGAAACAGCCATCAAAAATCTTCCAGCAAACAAAAGCCCTGGTCCAGACAACTTTACAGGGGAGTTGTACCAAGCATTCAAGGAAGAACTAAAGCCTATTCTCCTCAGACTGTTCCAAAAAATTCAAGAGGAAGGCACACTTCCAAACTCTTTCTATGAAGCCAGCATTACCCTAATCCCAAAACCAGATAAAGACACCACAAAGAAAGAGAACTGCAGGCCAATATCCTTGATGAACATAGATGCTAAAATCCTCAACAAAATTATAGCAAATTGGATTCAGCAATACATTAGAAAGATCACATACCATGAACAAGTGGGATTTATTCCAGGGATTCAAGAATGGTACAATATCCACAAATCAATTAATGTGATACATCACATAAACAAACAGAGACAAAAATCACATAGTCATATCAATTGATGCAGAAAAAGCATTTGACAAAATCCAACACCGTTTCTTGATAAAAAGTCTCAGCAAAGTGGGAATAGAGTGATCATAACTCAACCTAATAAAAGCCTTATATGATAAACCTACAGCCAATATCATACTCCATGGGCAAAAACTAAACCCATTTCCCCTAAGAACAGAAACAAGAAAAGGATGCCCACTTGCACCACTCCTGTTTGACATAGTACTAGAAGTACTAGCCATAGCAATAAACCAACAAGAAGAAATAAAAGGCATCCAAATTGGAAAAGAAAAAGTAAAACTGTCTTTATTTGCAAATGACATGTTACTATACATAGACAACCCCAAAGACATCGTCAAAAAACTACTAGACCTAATAAATGAATTTGGCAATGTAGCAGGATACAAAATTTAACACCCAGAAATCTAAGGCCTTTTTATACACCAATAATTAACTCACAGAAAGAGAAATGAAAAAAAAATCCCATTTACCATTGCACCAAAAAAAATTTAAGATACCTAGGAATAAACTGAACCAAGGATGTAAAAGACCTGTATTCAGAAAACTACAGGACATTGAAAAAAGAGATAAAGGAAAGCATAAATAAATGAAAGAACATAACACGGTCATGGATTGGTAGAATAAACATAATTAAAATGTCCATACAACCTGAAGCAATCTATAGATTCAATGCAATACCTATTAAAATACCAATGGCATATTTCAAAGATCTAGAACAAACTCTCCAAAAATTCCTCTGGAATAAAAAAAGACCCAGAATAGCCACAACTGTCCTGAGAAAGAGGAACAAAGTTGGAGGGATCACAATACCAGACATCAAATTATATTACCAAACCATGGTTCTCAAAACTGCCTGGTACTGGCACAAGAACAGACACATAGACCAATGGAACAGAATAGAGGACCCAGAAATTGACCCAAACAAATATGCTCAATTAATATTTGACAAAGGAGGCAAGATCATACAATGGAGTCAAAATAGCCTCTTTAATAAATGGTGTTGGGAAATTAGGTCAAATAGATGCGAAAAATGAAGCTAGATTACCAACTTACACCATACACTAAAACAAACTCAAAATAGCAATAGGTCTTGAATATAAGACGGGAAACCATAAAAATCCTACATGACTCCATAGACAGCAAAATTGCAGACATACGTGGTAGCAATATCTTTACAGATATAGATCCTAGGCCAAGAGAGACTAATAAGAAAATTTTAAAAAATGGACTATATCAAAACAAAAAGCTTCTGCACAGCAAAAGAAACCATCAACAAAACAACAAGAAAGCACACTGCATGGGAGAACATATTTGCCAATGTTATCACCGATAAAGGTTTAATTTCCAACATTTATAGGGAACTCATACAACTTAAAAAAAGGAAGATAAATAATCCAATACAAAAAATGGGGAAAGGACCTAAATAGACATTTTTTGAAAGAATACATTCAGAAAACCAAGAGACACATGAAAACATGCTCAAAGTCACTAATCATCCAAGAGATGCAAATCAAAACAACAATGAGGTACCATCTCACACCTGTAGAATGGCTATCATCAACCAATCAACAAAGGACAAGTGCTGGAGAGCATGCGGAGGAAAAGGAACTCTCCTGCACTGCTGGTGGGAATGCAGACTAGGGCAGCCATTGTGGAAAACAGTATGGTGTTTCCTCAAAAATTTAAAGTGGAACTGCCATTTGACCCAGTAATCCCACTTCTAGGAATATATCCCAAGAAACCAGAAACACCAATCAGAAAAGATATATGCACCCCTATGTTCATAGCAGCACAATTCACCATAGCTAAGATTTGGAAACAGCCTAAGTGCCCATCAGCAAATGAATGGATTAGAAAACTATGGTACATCTACACAATGGAATACTACACTGCTATAAAAATGAAGGAATTCTTACCATTTGTAGCAGCCTGGATGGAATTGGAGAGCATTATGCTAAGTGAAATAAACCAAGCAGTGAAAGAAAAATACCACATGATATCACTCATTTATGGATAATAAAGAACATTTAAACCTGATGAACAAAAAGATAGATACAGAGGCAGAGAAACATTGAAAATACTGTCAAATTACAGTAGGAAGGCTGGGGAATGTTGCAAGGAGAGTGTAAGAGACCAACTGAAGGACTTGTATGCAAGCATATAAGCATAACCAAGGGACACAAGACACTGGGGTTGTGGGGTAAAGGCATTTGCTGGCAAGTATTGGAGGCTTGGGGAAGGTCAATGGGGAGAAAAAGGAGACATGTAATACTATTTGTAATACTTTAAACAATGAAATAAAATTTAATAAGTAAGTAAGTAAATAAATAAATAATAAATAATTAAAAAGATAGATAGCAATTCCTGACCTTTACTTGTGGTAAATAAATAATAAAAAAACATAAAAAAAAACCAAACATATGTACATACGTCAAAATGACGGAACTTCTTTTTTATATATATATATAAATAGTGTAAATGGGAGATGGCAATTTAACCACAAAATAACATACATTGACTCTGAAGTAACTGGAGGACTGTCTGTACATGTATTCTAACCTCCTCCCCTTTCCTACACAAAAGGAAATATGTTATGCACAGTTTTTTTTGTACTGAACATATCTTAAAGAATGTTTTATATCAATACAGAAATAACTTATTATTTTAAAATCTTCCATAGTATTTCATTGTATGGATGTGCTGTAGGTTATTTAACCAGTCTCTCTTGATAAGCATTTTTATTGTTCCCCATTCTATCCCATTGCAATTGATGCTGCAATGATAAAATTGTAAATATACTAGTTTGTACCTCTTGGAATTTAACTCTGGGATATACTCTCAGAAGTTATATCATTGGGTCAAATGATGTATGCATTCGTAATTACCCAAATGCCTTTCCACCAGCCATTTTACTCACAGCTTTTCTAATAGAATACATTATCAAGCTTTTGGATCTTTTCAAATGATTATCAAAAATGGTATTTCAGTAATTATAGTCACATTTCCCTCAAAATGTTGAGGGATGGTGAACACCTTTTCATATGTTTAAGAGCCATTTGAATTTCCTTTCCAGTGAACTGTCCGTTGATCTAATTTGTCCATTTTTTAAGATGTCAATTACATGATTATGAAGTATTCACATATTAAGGAAAATTAATCTTTTGTTATATTTATGCTGGATAGCTTTTGTTTCCTTTTTTAGATCTACTCCCCATCTTTCCTTTCTCTTTTTTTCTGCCCCACATTGCTTACCCAGATCATGTCAATGGGCTTTGTTGGACTATAAGATATTTGATCAATTGGAAGATTCACTAGAAGATAAAGAGTGGGGGCGAGAGTGAAATTGAAGTATTTATTCCTCCCAATTCCTCCCTACCACGTTGCCTTGGGATGACTACATTCCTTGTCCAATGTAGTCTTTTCCAAACAACACTTTCCTTTCAGGTTTCAGTAACCACTCCTTCTCCTCACTCCCTGAAGCATAAGGTTTATAAAAGCCTTGATTTTACTAGCTCTGAGATATCACATTATGCATGTGGTTCCCTTATTTACACTGTCCACATCTTTCTAAATAGTCCCTTTATTAAACTCTCCTTGAATAAACCATCTGTTTCTTACTCGGACTCTGATTAGTACAATATGAGTTGCAAATATTTTTTGCTTACCTTTTTCATTGTCTTTGCTCATGGTGATTTGACTATGTAGAAGTTTTGGGTTGGTATTGTTTTTAATGTAGCAAAATTTTGTTAGTTACTTTTTATGACTCCTGTATTTTTAATTATTGTTAGAGAGAACTTTCTCATTCCAATGTTATAAAGGATTTCTCTAATATTTTCTTCTAGTAGTTATATGGTTTAATTATTTATATATAAATATTTATACTTTCATTGTCATTGTAAATGGATTGGTTTCCTCAAAACTTTTTATTTATACAAATGGAAGCTACTGAATCTCTGCAAAACTCTTTTTTTCTATATACATGATTTTACTATACATAAATAATAACAGTTTTAAGTGCTTTTTAATTTTTATAAGTCTTATTTCTTTCTTTCTAATTATGTTGGCTGGTACCTCAAATACTGTTAAATAAGTAATGTTATAATAGTATCCTTGTCTTGTTCCTTATTTCAGAGGGATTAATTCTATGTTTCTTATTAGTAATGATAACTTTTGGTTTGAGAGAGATATATTTTATTGTGTTAAGGGATTATCCACCTATTTCTATTTTTATTTGAGTGTTTTTTCCATAAATGGTTAGTAATTTTTGTCAATTTCTTTTTCAAAATTTATGGAGATGATCATACTTTCCCTTAATATATATTAATATTATTAATTATATTGTACTAGTGTCCTGGTGCATGGATTCGTGCATAGTGAAAGAAAATTAATTAGAAGGGGCAGGACTGGGCAAGATGGGACAAACACTCCCTGGAGCCAACTTCCCATGGTCCCTCCCGGGTCTGCTACACCTAGGGTGGCACTGTGCTTCAAAGGGTGTCTGCAGAATGAGTGGTGTCCCTCCGGCAGGTGTGATCCCTTGGACTGGCCTGCAGAGATCGGGCCAAAACAGGCTCTCCTACATCCCCCAAGGGGTCCTGGATTGCAAGAGGGTGGTTCTTGGGTGACGCACTCTGGAATCAGGCTCCCTCCTTTCTGGTTCCACGGTGCATCACCTGAGAACCAACGCTGCCACCTCACCACAGCTTGGCAGCTCCAGCATTGAGTGTCTGCCCCTAGTGGTCAGTGCATGTCATAGCTACCAGTCAGACAGTTGAACTTAGCCTTTTGATCACTTAGCATTTTGTATATATACTTGAAGCCTGATGCATGAATATTCATGCAAGAATAGGCCTTCCTTTCCCTGGCTTCCAGCACTGCCTTCACTTTGGCCGGAGCTGCCTTTCTGCCTTGCCATGCTACCCAGAGGCCTGGAGCTGCCAGGGCAGGGTGGAATGCCTATGTTGTCACCATGGTGACAATGCAAGCATCCTGCCCCACTCCTGGCCGCTTGGCACCAGCAAGCATGTGTGGTGTCCACAGGCCCACCATCTTTGTCAGGTTAATTTGCATATTCACTCCTGATTGACTGTGGGTGTTGTGGAGGGATGGCCAATTTACATATTTGTCTACTATTAATATAGCTAGATAGATGCCCTTGCATTCCTGGAATAAATCTTATCATGAGGGTTATATTTTAATGTGTCACTAGATACTGTTTGTTACTATTTTTTTTTTCAGGATTTTAGTATATCCTATATAATAAAAAGGGAATATGCAAATTGACCATCACTCCAATCAATTTGCACCCACAGCTGAGGCTAAGTTCCCATAATGAGCCTTAAGGAGCAATCAGCAGGGACCTGAGGCTGCGCACCCACCCACCTCCTGCATGGGGCTTGACAGGGGACCTCAGGTCGTGCCTTCCACCCTCAGGGCTTGACAGGAGACCTCAGGCTGCTCCCCCTGCCCTGGCACCAGGCCAGAGGAACTCAGGCTGCACCTTCTTCCCTGGTGCCAGGCCGGGGGACCTCAGGCCATGCCCCCACCCTGGCCCCAGGCCAGGGGACCTGAGGCTGTGCCCCCCACCCAGCGGGACTTGACAGGGGCCCTCAAGGTGTGCCCTTTGCCCTGGTGCTGGGCCACGGGACCTCAGGCCATGCCCCCCACCTCAGCACCAGGCCAGGGGACCTCAGGCTATGTCCCCTACCCTGGCGCCAGGCTGGGGGATCACAGGACACTCCTTCTGCCCAGCAGGGCTTGATGGGGGACCTCAAGCCATGCCCCTCTGCCCTGGCACCCAGTGGACCTGAGGCTGCATCCCCCCACCTGGCAGGGCTTAACAGGGTGGATCGGCCAGGTCTGGATGTAGCCCAATGAAGGGGGCCATCCAGGTTTGGGTCTTGAGCAGTTTTGAGGTGCACATGGGTGGTTGAAGACTTGATTCTGGGTTCCATGGTGCACTCCAGACTCTGACAGGAGGAATATTTGCATATACGTTTTACTAATTTTCTTTAATCTCTGACACTTCTATTATGGAGAAAGGGCAAATAACAATATTAAAATATTTCCTCTAATTAATCCCCTTTTAATGTGCATGAATTTCATGCACTGGGCGACTAGTATATTCATAAAAGTAGTTTGTCTATGGCTTTGTATTTTTTCTTTTTCATAAAGAATTGATTTTTTTAATTTAAAGCATACTTGACATACAATAGTATATGAGTTTTTAGTGTACAGCATAGTTAATTAAAATTTATATTCCTTAGGGAAGCAATTATAGTGATAACTCTAGTAACTGTTTGTCACTGTACAAAGTTATTATGATACTATTGACTATATATCCCATGACTTATTTATTTTATAGCTGAAAGTTTGTACCTCTTATTCTCCAGCATTTTTACATCACTCTCTTGTGATTTTCTTTTTAAATGCTATCTTTTTCAGATTTTGATATCCATTAAAATTTTGGTAGCTTTTTTTAATGTTCTGAAATAGTTTAAATATCATTGGAATTACTCAGTGAAACTGATGTGCCTAGGGCTTTTGTGTGTGTTTTTGTGGCTGGGGGGCTTTCTCTGTGAGTTTCATGGAAATCAGTCTGTTTAAATTCACTATATTTTCTGTAAATAGTTATATATTGCCTGAAAATGATTTAATTAATCTTTTAAGATATGTCTGTATAGAGTTAAGCACAGTTGTCTTTTGTGATTCTTTTAATTTCTTCTGGTTTTGAAGTTATTTCCCACTTTATCATTTAGTTTGTATATTTGAAAAAAGCAAATAATTTTTAATCTGGAATTTTAAAAAGCATGAAAAAATTGAAGGAAGAGAGAAAAAAGCACCTGTATTCTCCAAACTAATGAAAAGTGTAATTAATATTTTGGAAAATGCATTTCAATAACTTATGTATATTTTAGAAACAGATAGTTTGATCCTTCAGCATCTCTAGTTTTCTATTTTCCTATTATTTGTGTGATTGGTTCTTCTTTTAAATGCCATTACAGTGACACAAACCAGTTAAAATTTTACCTGGTTGCCCTCAATTAACTTTCCCTTCAGGTCTGGTCCCCTCCAACTGCCCGACCCTGCTGGCCTGATTGCCCACAAATGCCCTTTCCTGCTGGCCATCTTGTGGTGGCCATCTTGTGTCCACATGTGTGCAGCCATCTTTGACCACATGGGGGAGGCCATCTTGTGTGTTGGAGTGATGATCAATTTGCATATTACCTCTTCATTATATAGGATATATATAGTCCATGGACACAGACAATGTGGTGAAGACTTGAGGTTGGGGACAGGGGGCCAAAGTGGGGGTAAATGGGGGACATCTGTAATACTGTCAACAATAAAAATAAATTTAAAAATTGTAGGACATGATAATCTATTATAATAAAAGAATAATATGCAAATTAACCCTAACAGCAGAATGACAATTCATTATGACACACACTGACCACCAGGGGGCAGATGCTGAATGAAGGAGCTGCCCCTGGTGGTCAGTGCACTCCCACAAGGGGAGCTCTGCTCAGCCACAGCCAGGCTAATGGCTACCAGTACAGCAGTGGTGGTGGGAGCCTCTCCTGCCTCCTCAGCAGCG
>PVJC01014719.1:0-36061 GCA_004026665.1 Murina feae
AGCCCGAACATCAGCCTGCTATCTGATCATGGGCAAAATGAGGGAGCAGGCACTGGCCCACTGATAAGATTGCTAAATGTCTCTCCCTGAATTCCATCCATGGGCTGATGAAAGAAATTACGACGGACATTGATAAGTTATTTTCTCTGGCACTCCCAGCTCCAATGACCGGGGTGTCTCTTCGGAAGCAGTGGCGCCCTGGCTGCACATCTGTGACTCATTAGGAAGTGCCCGGATCACAGTTTTTAAGCCACTCTTGCACCCTCTCTGGTCACACCCTCCATTGTAGAATTTCATTATTCTATTGAACTTGCCTCTTTTCAATCAAGATTGTTTTGGTGATGAATGTATGATGGTACATGCACCTGGAGTTCATTAATTTTCGTTGCTGTATAATATTCCATAGTGCTTTTCAAAATGTTTATCTTTTCTACTGGGGACAATCATTTGAGTGCTTTTCCATTTATTTTTTTTTGGCTATATGACAATGTAGCTATGATTACTGTGGTATACATTCCCCAATATACTTGCCATGGGTTTTTTTAGGATCATACCTTTCAAACTTTTTGTCTACTGAACAATATAAAATACTTTTTTTTCTACACCATAAACCAGTGTACTTTTATATATAAGTATGTACATGTAATCTAAATGTCACATGTTTTACTACTTATTTTTACTAGTTTTGTTCTTATGACCCGTGTTACTCCAAAATAATAAAAGTGTAATATGCAAATCGACCGAATGGCTGAACAGCAGAATGACTGTCCAGATGTCGGACGTCCTTCCGGACCACCTTCCGAATGAAGCTGGGCTATACAGCTGTGAGGGCCGAGGTAGCTGGGCTGCGAAGGCCTACTCTTGTATGAATTTCCTGCACAGGGCCTCCAGTTTAAGATAAAGACATAAAAACAAAACAAACAAATGTTGCCCTTAACTCACCATATTGATTATATGACTCTAATTAGTGCAACTTAAAAAAACCTCATTTAGAGGCAGGGAGAGGGAGAGAGAGAAACATCCTATCTAATAAAAGAGCAATATGCAAATTAGGCATCACTCCATCACAAAGATGGCTTCCCCCATAGCCACAAGATGGCGGCGCCTAAGTCTGGCTCAGCCCCGCCATTGAAGTGGTCAGACCTGTTAGCCAGGCAGGTGGCGGGGGAGGTGGGGGGCCCAAGGGGCGAAAGAGGTGATCAGAGTGGGCTGGGGGTCCCCTGCCCAGGCCAGAGGCCTTCACCAGAGGCCTCAGGCATGGGCAAGAGTGGAGCGGATGATTGGAGGGGACAGGGGCAGAGTTGGTGATAGGAGGGGTATGAGGGTGCCCTACCCAGGCATAAGGCCTGGGCCAGAGGCCTCAGGTCTGGGCAGGGGCAAGGCTGGAGATTGCAGGGGCCTGGGCACCGGTGAAGGTGGAAAAGCAGGGGTCTGGGAGTCCCCTGCCCAGGCCAGCAGCCTTGGCCAGAGGCTGCCAGTGGGGTAAGGGCAGAGCCGGCGACAACAGGGGGCAGGATCAGAGCCGGTGATCGCAGGGGCCTGGGCTCTGTGAAGTTGGCGATCGGAGGGGCTTGGAAGTCTTCCACCCAGGCCTGCAGCCTCAGCCAGAGGTTAAAGGCCTGGGCAGGGGTAAAGCTGGCCTTGAAGGGGCAAAGGTGGAGCCGGTGATCAGAGTGAACTAAAGAGGAAACACCTTTTCTCACCGCTCATTGACTAAGCTCCCTGTATGCCACTGGTAATATTCTTAGTAACTTGGGTAATAAGAATCCCTAAAGGCGAACTAGGCTTTTTCCACTTCACTTCTGGAGAGAAAAAATGAAGGTCCACTGCTGGAGGGCTAAGAAATGTCATATCCTGCCTTAGCCAATTTGGCTCAGCCTGCTGACTGTAGGGTCTGGGTTCAATTGTGACCAAGGGCATGTACCTAGGTTGCAGGCTCCTTCCTGGCCGGGGCCCTGGTCAGGGCTCATGCAGGAGGCAACCAATCAAAGTGTTTCTCTCACTTTGTTGTTTCTCTTTGTTTTACCCTTCTCTTCCACATTCTCTAAAAATCAATGGAAATATATCCTCAGGTGAGGATAAAAAAGAAAGAAAGAAATGTCATAGCCTATGAAAGACACATCTTGAAAATGCCTAAAGAAAGTTGTCATTTCTTCAATGGTGAAAGGACTGGAGTCCGTGTTGATGAAAACACCTTGGTGGCTGCAGTGACTGGCAGTGGCTGTAGCAGCAGGGTGATGGAGCTGGTGGCTTCCCCTGATTAGCCTGGTTGCCTCCCACAAAGGGAGGCCAGACTGTGGCTTAGGCCTGCTTCCCAAGGGGAGCAGGGAGCAGGGAGCAGGCTTAAGCTGTCAGTAGGACACCCCCTGAGGGCTCCCTATATGTGAGGGCAGGCTGGACTGAGAAACCCTCCCTCCAGTGCACGAATTTTGTGTACCAGCCCCTAGTTAATAAGAGAGAATCATTGATTGGCTGCTGCCTGCACACCCCACACTGGGGATCGAGTCCACAACCCAGGCATCTGCCCTCACCAGGAATCAAACAGTGACAACCTGGTTCATAGGTTGACACTCAATCACTGAGCCACATTGGCCTGGCAGCCATTCACTTCTATACTAATAAAAGGGTAATATGCTAATTAGAGTGACAGACCTTCCAGGAGACCTTCTGGACATCCTTCCGGACAAAGCCATGGTGGCAGGGCCAGAGCAGAGGCGGTAGGGGCGATATCAGGCCAGAAGGGGAGGGCAGTTGGGAGTGAGCAGGCTGGCGGGGGGGGCGGGGGGAGAATTAAGAGGCCAGCAGGGGGAGCAAGTTTGGGGTGAGCAGGCTGGCAGACAGAGTGTTTAGGGGTGATCAGGCAGGCAGGCAGGTGAGTGATTAGGAGCCAGCTGTCCCAGATTGAAAGAGGGATGTCCAATTGCTGGAGGTTGAACATCCCCCGAGGGGTCCCAGATTGGAGAGTGTGCAGACCAGCTAAGGGACAACCACTCCCTCCCCCCGCCCCCGCCCCCGCCCTGTGCATGAATTTAATGCACCAGGCCACTAGTTTTTAATATTATGTTAACTCCATTCATTCTATTTTTCCTTTGGGGAGTTACACTTAAATGCATGTGGGTTTTATTACCCTTCACCTAAAGTATCTTAACCTTTCTTTCCTGTTATCCCCATCCTTGGTTCTCTGTGACACATTTTATGCAATGTTTCAATTCTATTTCCTAATTCACTAATTCTCTCTTCAGTGGCGATAAATACTATCTAACAACTTTTAATTTTATATTATTTATTGGCTGATTACCAATTCTGCAGTCCTTGCAGGATTCATTCTATAGCTTATTTTTTTCTGACTCTCATATGAAGTCATTTTCCCCTTTGTGTTTTAGTGATTTTCTTGGAAATTTATCTGTACGTAACTTTAGAGTGGGTATCTCAAGAGAGGATTTGAGTTGAGTTTTGCCAGATTCCTGGGAGTACTATCAATCTGAGTCTGTATTTAAAAAAAAAACCAAAACACTTTTCATTATTATAAATTTCAAATATTCTCACATAGTGTAATGTGTCCTCATATACCCATTGCCCAGCTTTAAAAATACTAATATTCTGCCATTCATGTTTTATATATTCCTTCACCCGGTTTCTTTCCTGAAGCATTTAAAAGCATAACTCAGACCATTTAAAAATTTCACGCTGGAGGATTTAGGGGACACACAGAGAGATCCACATGAATGTGAGCTTCAGAGAAGACTTCTTTTTTCTTTTTTCCCTGCCAGAGTCAAGGCTGCACTGAGGATGAATCAGAGCTTATTCCTCTCCGCAGGGAAGGTCTGCTGCCACTGCTCTCAGGAGTCAGGTTTAGGCTGAGGAAGGAAGCATGCTTTGATCTAGTGTCCCACCTGCTCAGGCCCTAGACTTTCATCTTGTCAACAGTTCCCTTTCTTAAGACTAAGATTCTGGTAAGGTGACCAACTGTCCTTGTTCATTCCAGCTTGAGGCGTATGCTAGGATGTGGGACTTTTAGTCCTAAAATTGAGGAAGTCCCAGGCAACTGGGGCAGCTGGTGACCTGACTGCAGATCAACAGAGACTACCACACATCTCTTGGGCAAATACTGAATATAGCATTTCACCCGCCCCCTCGGATTCAAGCTTTTATGCTAGCTCTAGCCTCTGAAGAACTGTAGTTCAACCATGCATTTAAGAATATATACTAGGGGCCCGGTGCACAAAAATTTGTGCACTCAGGAGGTCCCTCAGCCTGGCCTGTGCCCTCTCGCAGTTTGGGACCCTCCTGGGGATGTCCACCTACTGGCATGCCTGGTCAGCCTGAGTGAGGGACTGATGGCTATTTGCAGGCTGGCCAAGCCCCCAGTGTGGACCCTCACCCCAATGGGGTGTGGCCAGCCTGGGTGACGGGCTGAGGGGTGTTTTCAAGCTTTCAGGCTTCCCACAGCTCCCACTGACCCAATGTCCCAGCAAGGCTGGCTGGAAGCAGGTTTCTGGGGGTTATTTATCTTCTATAATTGATACACTGTTCCTTTAAGCTGAGGCCTAGGCAGGTAACAAAGCCTCCTGTCTGCTTCAGCTCGTGGCTTCTATAATTGAAAGAATGTTGCCTTAGTAGTGGGGCCCGAGGCTTCTATAATTGAGACAATGTTGCAAATATATTGTTGTCTGGAGCTGGGAGAAGCCCAGCTGGCCGGCAAATTTTACTCCTGCTGCAACGGAAGCTGCCTGTTTACTCTAGCAGCTCTGTGACTGCTGACCTCCACCTTGGCTTGGTTAATTTGCATACAGCCTCTCTGACTGGCTGGTGGGCGTGGCTTAGGTGTCCCGTAGAAATGGTTATTTTCAATATTACTCTTTTAATAGATAAGACTAGGGGCCCAGTGCACGAAATTTGTGCACCGGGGGGGGGGTGGTGGTTCCTCAGCCAACCCTGCCCTCTTTCACACATTGGGAGCCCTCAGGGGGTGTCCTGACAGCTTAGGCCCACTCCCTGCTCCCCTTGGGGAGCAGGCCTAAGCCACAGTCTGGCCTCCCTTTGTGGGAGGCAACCAGGCTAATCAAGGGAAGCCACCAGCTCCATTGATGACCCCCGACTTTTGAGAAGATTTTCCTGGGTTAAAAAGTAATCTTATACGCCAGAAGATTCATTCTAACAAAAGAGTAATATGCAAATTGGTGTCACTCCGCTACACCTAAGCCATGCCCACCAGCCAATCGGAGTGACTATATGCAAATTAACCCAGCCAAGATGGCAGCCAGCAGTCACAGAGCTAGAACAAGCAGGAGGCTTATCCAGGTGATGGATTCTCACCTGCCTTGGCTGGCTGTGGCCTCCGCTCAAAGCAACAAAGTTTCAATTATAAAAGATAAATAAACCCCAGATACCTGCTTCCAGCGGGCTTGGGCTCAAGGAAGCACTGGGAGCCTGGGTTGACAGGGGCAACCCAACCTGGGCTCCAGTTAAAGTAACAAAGTTTCAATTATAGAAGATAAATTATAGAAGATACAAGCTTCCGTCCAGGCTCGCTGCAAACAGCCATCAGCCACTCACCCAGTTTGGCCAGGTACTCCAGCAGGACCTGCCTCCCTGAATGGGATGTGGTCAGCCTGAAAATGACCCTCAGCCCCTCAGCCAGGCTGGCCAGGTACCCCAGAAGGGACCCCTCCTTGAAGGGGATGTGGCCAGCCTGAAAACGGCCCTCAGTCCTTCACCCAGGCTGGCCAGGCACCCCAGGAGGGGACACCCACCTTGAAGGAGCTGTGGCCAACCTGCAAACAGCCATCAGCCTCTCACTCAGGATGGCCAGGCACCCCAGCGGGACCCCCATCCTGATCTGGGACATCCTTCAGGGCAAACCAGCCGGCCCCCACCCATGCACCAGGCCTCAATTCTATATAATAAAAGGGTAATAGGCAAATTGACCCTAACAGCAGAACCACTGGGAATGACTGGTCACTATGACACACCCTGACCACCAGGGGGCAGATGCTCAATGCAGGAGCTGCCCCTGGTGGTCAGTGCACTCCCACAGGGGGAGCTCTGCTCAGGCACAAGCCAGGCTGATGGCTTCCAGTACAGCAGTGGTGGTGGGAGCCTCTTCTGCCTCCTCAGCAGCACTAATGGTGTCTGACTGCAGCTTAGGCCTGTTCCCCGCTGGCAAGTGGACATCCCCTGAGGGCTCTTGGGCTGCCAGAGGGATGTCTGACTGCCAGCTTAGTCCTGATCCCCCAGGGAGCAGGCCTAAGCCAGCAGGTGGACATCTCCTGAGGGGTCCCAGACCGTGAGAGGACACAGGCCGGGCTGAGGGACGCCCCTAAGTGCACAAATTTTTGTGTACTGGGCCTCTAAAATGTATATGTATATATGTATATATCTGTATATATCTGTATATATACATATATATACACACATACATACACGTATTGATTTTAAAGAGGAAGGGAGTGGGAGAACACAAACATCATTGATGAGAGAGAATCATTGATCAGCTGCCTCCTGCATACCCCTGACTGGGGATCGAGCCCACAATCCAAGCATGTGCTCTGATTGGGAATTGAACTGTGACCACCTGGTTCATGGGTCAATGCTTATCTACTGAGCAACATAGGCTGTTCAAAAATATGTATGTTTCTATATTATACTAAAGGCCCAGTGCACAAAATTTGTGCATGGGTAGAGTCCCTAGGCCTGGCTAGTGATCAGGGCTGATAGGTTCCCTGCCTCTCCACCTCCTCCTTCCCTTGCTCTCTCAGTGCCCTGCTGTTGCTGCTGATTGCCTGCCATATTCCACGCTGCCCCATTGTGGTCATCACACCTCATAGCAGGCGATCTTACTCCTGGTCTCCGGGTTGAACTCCTGACAGCACACTTTGCATATTAGTCTTTTACATATATAGATTCTATACTTTCAGAGGTGGTGTTCTGTGAAAAGATTTGGAAATTCTAATTTGAAATATTGCCAGATAAAAGGAAATCTCTGAATATTTTCTTTTAAAAATTGAGCCCCCCTTTAAAATGTATCCTATTTCACATAAACATCTGGATTTTTGGCCACTGGTGAAAAATGAAAAGACTTGGCTATACAGGGCTAGTCTTCTCTGGTGGTATCTGGAATTGACAAGTAGTCGTTCTCCTGGGATGGACTCTCATCACTCATACAATGTGCACATGTTCATGTCAAGGACAGCACACCCCACCCATTGACCCAGGGCTCATTTGAGTTTGCAGCCCCTGGTCAAGCAATCTACTAACGAGATCCTTGGTGACCAAAACAGGACCACACAAGGACCTACTCATCATTCAGCACCCGTGGGTATTTATTAAACTTTATTCACAGCCGTGGACAGAGCTGGGTTTGAATGCTGGCTCTACTCCACACTTGCCCCTTTTCAGGGCACCCACTTCCTCATGGGTGAAAGGCAACCGCAGTCCCCAAGTTTTGGGCTGATGTGAGGATAAAACAAGGCAGCCCACATGAAGGACTTTGGCCAGTGCCCAGCATAGGGAACACTCTTAGTAAAGAGGAGATGTTAGTATAACATGATCACTGTCTTGCTGCTTTTGAATTTTTCTGTCACATGGGGTAGCTTTCTGCTTCGGGGGCTGAGGCACTCTGCTGACCAACTTTGTTTTGACCCACCTATTCCTGACTATGCCATGGTCACACATACACTCTTACACTTAAAGTGAATTGACTGCCTTTTGCAAAACTGAGGGAATGATACAAAAAGAGGTCTCTGTACAGCTATTTCAGACTCCCCAAGCTTGCATTTTGAGCGATAGGTCTCAAGGAAGAACTGGAAAATCTTATGTGTCCGATAAGCCCACCTATTACCTGTTCTATGGGCTGTTCTCCCTCCAGCACCTATAGTTTCACTCCATCCCAGGGTCCCAGGTTTTTCTCTGCTCCTGGCAGCTGAGGTCCACCTGCAGGACACTGCCCTCACTTCTCTAAACATCCAGTCACTCCTGTGCCTCTCAGTGCCCTGGCAGAGAACCATCTGGCTCCTGGCCATCCCTTTGGGCCTTGCTGGTCCTAACCTGAGATGCACGGAGGCCATTAGTCAGTGACACTCAGTGACACTCACTCACTTCCCAGAGGCCCTCTGTCCTGTAATAGGGACCTGAGGGGCCTCACCCAAGGTGTTACCGGTGGGTAGAACGTTCAGACACATCCTTGCAGGTTGCCAGTGGGGATCTTCTGGGGGAAACTGCACTGTGGGGGCCTCACAGAACCTGGCTGTCCATCCTTTTACATAATTACATGACTCTACCACAGCACACACGGCCGACGACACATGGGGATCAGCTTATCTGTTTGAAAATGAAAGTGAGTTTTCATTTTAAAAGTTGAGATGTGATCAGCAGGGTGATTGGATGGTCACTTCTTATCATGCTGGTTTCTTTTTAGAAATCCTCACAGTCTATTTATTCTCAGTAGAAACAAGTTCAAATATCCAAGCTTGGCTTTCAAGGTTCCCATTGCCCAGTTCATCCTACAGAACCTGCACTGTCTGTCGCTCATCCTCAGGCCCCCCTCTGGTTCAGTCTCTCCCAGCTCGCCTCCTCTGCAGATGCATGCTCTTCCCTCCAGGCATCTGCTCATGCTTTTCCCTGAAGGTGAAAGACATCTCTTTCCCCTTTGCTGGTGGACCCTACCCCCTTAGGACAGCAGTTCCCAAACTCTGACCAGATTGGAATCACCTGGAGATCTTCAGGAAACTACGAATGCTGGCTCCCATCCCTATACCTAGTGATTTGTGATGGGTGTGGTCTGGGCATCAGCATTTGTAGAGGATTCCCAGGTGACTCTGATGTGCAGCAAAGTCTGAGAGCCATGGTTATAAATAACAAATGCTCTTAAACTTCAATACCCGACTCTCACTCTTGTCTTTTCCTTACAGATAAAAAACCAATGTTTCCAGCTTCACTAAAGCTGGGCTCCACCCAATGCTCGGAGAGCTCATCTGTGTGCAGAGCACACCTCATTCTTTTTTAAAAAAATATATTTTATTGATTATTTACAGAGAGGAAGAGAGAGAGACAGAGAGCCGGAAACATCGATGAGAGAGAAACATCGATCAGCTGCCTCCTGCACACTCCCCACTGGGGATGTACCCGCAACCAAGGTACATGCCCTTGACCGAAATCGAACCCAGGACCCTTCAGTCCGCAGGCTGACGCTCTATCCACTGAGCCAAACTCGTCAGGGCGACACACCTCGTTTTTATCTGTGATCATATTGATTAGAATCATCTATCTGCTTCTCTGTCTCCCTACTCGATGGAGTTCATAGCATGCAGGCACTGTCCCTGGCATCTAACACAGGAAGTGACTTGTAGAAGATGCACAATTTAGTTTTGCTTTTTTTAAGAGATGGAAGCTTTTTATCAATTTTTTTTATAGGAAAAAGAAGGGAGAGGGAGAAAAACATTGATGTGAGAAGAAAACACTGATAGGCTGTCTCCTGCATGCCCCCTAAAGGGGATCAAGCCTGCAACCGGGCACGTGCCTTGACCTGTAATTGAACTGGTGACCTCTCAGTGCATGGGACAATGCTCAACAAACTGAGCCACACCAGCCAGGGATGCAACACAGTTTTGCTGAACTAAATAGAGCTCAGATCCCTGTTGCAATCTGTAAGAACACATATTTTAACTTTGTAGGTCTACAATTTTCTCTCCCTCTAAAAAAATTAGAAGAAAAAGGAAGTCATAGACTGGAACTCAGCAAGCTCAGAAAACACAGAAACTGCACAAAGCCTCATCTCAGGACAGTCTCTGGCTGTTCAAGGAAAGCCCTCCAGGAGCAAGTTGACAGGTGGCAGAGCACCAGCCACGAAGGAGTGAGAAGCAAGGAGGATGGCATGTGACCCTCCAAGCACAGGGCTTCGTACACAGTAGCTACTCAGTGGCTATACATCAAGTAGATATATAACTATTTCCAGTTCTTGGCCAGAGGCACCACATGATCCTGTTTCCTTGGGTCTGTCTTCCTAACAGGCAGAGTCCCTAGTTCAGGCTGCTTAGATGCAAAACTCCCCCCGAGTCTGCCATTTGCAATTTTAAACAGGTGAGCCCAGTGCAGCCATGGTGGATTTCCTTGCCCAAGAGTACTTTATCATACCCCTCAGATGTCACCTGGTATGTGGAGAAATGCAGACATCATCATCCTGGGAACTCTGAATGTGAGATTCCAATGATATAAAACCATTCCATCCTATTCCTCACCCACAGCCATCATTACCTAAGTAGTTTTCGGTTTGGTACCCATGTCAGTAGTCAACAGAACATTATCTGCCCAAGTTGTTATTGAGAACATTTGTACTTTCCACTCACACTGTGTTTTGATCATTAATGGCTCACACTTCTTACAATTAAGCCTAAATATGTCAAAAAGTTTGAATTTCTAAACTCCCCCCCCCCATTTTCACAGTAGGGAAAATTAGTTATACTCTTGAAATAAGACAGCTAATTATCAAGGACCTTAGCTGATTGGCAGCTTCGGTACCAAAAGCCCTGCTGTCCTGTTTGCTTTAATTTGGAGAATATAAATTCTAGATGCATTGTATTCCATAGATTTATTTGAAGTCCAAGAACTTGGTGGGTGATCAATTATGTATTTATTCTAAGTATTCTAGTGGCAAACTAATCCAAGTTTAATACATTTTCTCAAAAAAGTTACTCAAGATTAACTACAATTAGAGAGCAGTGAGTGGTGGTTCAGATTGTGCAAAACAGAAACTAAGCATAAATCATTGAAATTAATTGTATCTTTTCCAACAACTCTACAAATTTATTTCCTAGGGCTTTCTTAACTGACAATAAACATTTGTTTGTGTTCCTACAAGGAGACAGTGTTGGGGGGCGGCAGCAGGCGGAGATTGCTGCATGTCTGCTGGTATCCACCCTCCCTTCCCCCAGAGTTAAGAAGACTTCTCTTCCACTTTATTTTACTGGCTGTGTGGCCTCCCGCCTGGAGTAAGGTTTCTATCCTATGTGATTAAGCACTGACTAAAGATCTGTTAGCAGAAGGGATGGCTCAACTGCTCGGAAGTGTTCTTAAAGACATGAACATGTCTTCCCCCCTCCCTTCGTCCTTACTGCTGGTTGGAAAGTGAACACAGGGAATAGTTTTTCAACAGCCATCTTGGACCATGAAGTGACCTTGGGATGGAAAAGCATGGGAGGCAGAGGGACAAGATATGAGAAGCCTGGCGCTGCCCTATCAGCCTGGACCACCTGCCTCTGCGCTGTCATGTGTGACAGCAAGAATTTCTGCTCTTAAACCACTGTACTTGGGGTTTTCTTTCACTCCCATCTGAAACTAATGCCATTGGTATGAACAGGTAGGAAACACAGTCTTGAACTTAAAAACAACTGTGGGCTGGATAATTCAAACTGTGTAATCCATATGTGGATAGCAACTGCTGGCCATATTGTATCAGGGCCTTAATATAATAATGGTTCCAGATTCCTTCTGTTCAGATGAGATAAGCACCCAGGTCCTGCTTCTTGTCTTCCATGTAACTGAGGTACATGATTCAAGAGTCCGTGAGACCTGTTTTCCCCTGACGAAGCACAGCCACAGACATGTCACCATCCAGGCCTTTCTCCTCCCGTGGGTAGAGGCTGCAGCACTTGCAGGCCATCACTGGAATCAGTGTACAGACTTCTTGACAACTATAGCTATGTGTCTGTCACATGGCTCTCTCCTCCCTCTGTCTCTACCAAATCCAGACAGGGCACATCGATACCATGGATGAGATGCTTTTTGGTTGGACCAGAGGCCCGATGCAGGAAACTCGTGCAAGAACAGGCCTTCCTTCCCCTGGCTGCCGGTGCAGCTGACAGGCACCCTTCCCTTGCAGCCCTGGCTTCGTTCGGAAGGTCATCTGGTCTAATTAGCATATTAGGCTTTTATTATTATAGATGATAAAAGGTCACAAGAATATGTTGTGTGTGTTAGAGGTAGAATGGACATTGTACCTCATGTCTCCTCTGTTTGGCTCAATGTAGTGCCACCTTACTTCTTAGCCCTCAGGCAAGCCATTTCTCAAAAGTAGGCTTAAAGGACAAACAACTTTTCCTCCTGACACTGCTTCTCTGCTTTTCATTGCCTTTCTTCTTCATTCAAGTCAGTGATCTGAATACCTGAAACTTTAGTTCCCAAGAGTTTCTCTTAGCTAGAGGTAAAAACTTTTCTTGAGTCCTTGTTATAATGTAAATATGTGACATGAAAAGGTACCTGTTTAATCCATTACTCCACTGACAGGAGCTAGTTCACCATATTAGCTAACTAATGTCTAGGGGAATGCAAGATAAGAAATTAAAACCACCTGGGGAAATAAACTAGTGAATGCTCTATTTAATAATTGAAAAGGGGGTACTTACTGAGCCCCTATTACCCCCTGTAGAACACATTAGCACTGGCCACCAGGGGAGGAAAAGAGGACACAACAAAGATCCCTTGGAGACAATTCCTGGGGTATTGAGGGAGCACCAAGACACCTCCACACAGCCAGTCCAAGAGGCTGGAGCCTCAGGGCTTGATCCTTCCTTTGTCATGCTCTCCTCTGGTGCTGGAAACCACATGGGTTCTGTCAGAAGAAAGTCGGAGTGTATCCAACCAACGGGAGAGAGTAAACAGGTTTCATTCAGCCATGGGACACTGGGACATTTGCCCTACTGGGTTATTGGACAGATTGCTTGTTGTAACTCTTTTAGGTTTAGGAAAAAATAATACGTATCCTTCACTTCACAAGTCTGTCATACACCCTTGTTTTCTTGGACATCCCTTGATTCAGCTTGGCTTCTTCCTCAAACTCCTCAAAGACATTTTCTCCTCATTATAGGAATTTCCAACTCCTCTGTCTTCATTTAGGGGATTTAAAAAAAAAATTATTGATTCTTTACAGAGAGGAAGGGAGAGGGATAGAGAGTTAGAAGTATTGATGAGAGAGAAACATTGATCAACTGCCTCCTGCACACCTACTGAGGATGTGCCGGCAACCAAGGTACCATATTTTCTGGCGTATAAGACGACTTTTTAACCCAGGAAAATCTTCTCAAAAGTTGGGGGTCATCTTACACGCTGGAAAATATGGTACATGCCCTTGACTGGAATCAAACCTGGGACCCCTCAGTTCGCAGGCTGATGCTCTATCCACCAATCCAAACTGGTTACGGCTAGGGGATTATTTTTGATGCTATCACTGGCTGATGCTTTTAATATGAGACATTGTTATTTGAAGTCCTACTATCATTTAGTCCTATTATAACTAGTATAACATATGTGAATTTTTATAATACTTAACTAACAAGAAAGCAATTAGAAATATGTGGTTGTGACCATTGTATTAATGCTTCTACTAGACTAGGCTAGCCACTTACTTGTTGCTTATTAACATGGAATTCTTGACATTTATTAGGGTGGTTTTAAAAAATCACATTGCATTATTTAACTATCTTATAAATTTGAATTTCAATATAGAGCAGGTTTAATTAACAATATCTTGTCTTATAATCAACTAATAAAATTTCCATTAACATGACTGTTTTTAGATGACAGAAATGCAAATATTCAGATTCACACATCTCCTGATTGTTCTTTGTCAAAGACATTAGCTGATACTTGGTTAGAAGAAGAACATGTTTAGATTTGCTTAGTTGCTATGACTGGAAATAGTCTATGGTTATAAAATATTGTGCGGACATGTGGCAACACTTTATCCAGAGAAAATAAGAACACTGGCATTATTAGAGTGCTAACAAGTATCTTCTCAGTCCTTCTGATGGAATAAAGATAAAAAACCACTGGACATGTGGAGCCTCATTCAGCCTTGAAAGAGGTGAACGTTTTAAAAGGTCTGTGACGATCTTACTGATTGGTCAGCCCAGGAGCCGTTCTCAATGCCATTGGTCCTACTACCTCATACCACATTCTTTCCCACCATCCTTTGCAACTGGGATTGGTCTTATGATGGGTTCTCACCAGTGACATGTAAGGTGATGTCGTGGGAGTGGTTTCTGGAGGAGTTTTTACTCTTCCTTAGACTCTGTGCCATGAATGTGGATGGGGTCCCCGGGGTGGCAGCAATCAATCTACAATCAGAGGCGACATGCATGAGGACCAAAAGCCAGGGCTTTTGATAACATTGTTGAGTGGCTGTACCTTTTTGGTTGTCTTCCTCCACACTTTTAATGAAATAAGATGATTAAATGACTTTATTACTTTAATGATGGCTAGTTTTGTTGTTGTTGTTATTTGCAGTTATAGAAGTTTATTCACATAGCTCTCCACCAGCTTAAGGTGCATCTACACTTAGGTGAAGACCAAGCCAGCTATCAGAAATGTGACGAAACTTACTTCCGTGAGAGTAATCTAAAGCAGCACATGCCAAAGCACGTCAGGCGGGGATGGAGCTGTTCACATGGACTATACAGAATGTGTGACCACTGAACACCTGACATGTGTCTGGTTCAATTCAAGAAATAAAGCTTTAATTTTATGTAGCTCTAATTAATTTAAATTGAAACGTAAATAGTTACATGTAGCTACCAGCTTTTGGGCTGAACAGCACAGATCAAAAGAATAAATAGCTAGTCTAGTTTAAAAAACAAACAAACAAAACCTACTGATATTATGCAGTTCTCTGGGAGAAAATTCAGCCTTTAAGTTT
This sequence comes from Murina feae, assembly GCA_004026665.1. NCBI lineage: Eukaryota > Metazoa > Chordata > Mammalia > Chiroptera > Vespertilionidae > Murina > Murina feae. The sequence goes on from PVJC01014719.1 coordinate 14,687, forward strand.
GTGTATGTTGTCTTTCAGGCCCAAGAATACCTCCTTACGGAGAAATAATGACTCATGGGGGCTTTACACAGCCTAGTGTTTGAAGGCTGTTAAACAATATTTAACTTGCTTATTAGCTAACTATGCAGAAATGATACCAATTTAAGCATTTTACATTGACAACTACAATAAAGGCTGTCTTTCTGGAATAATAATCTTATTGAGACTACGCTCATTCAGCTGTTTGTCAAGTCTTTTGTATTCCCAATTACAAATGAAAAGAATAATAATGGTGTGCCAGTCTCATTAAGCTGTGGGAGCATAATAACTCTCTGAGATAAACTGTAAATTACAGTTTGCAAACACCACTGGGTAGACTAGAACATCAGCCGGAGAGTGAAGCAATGGTGCGCTAAAAGCAGTGAGACGTTGAGAACTGGCAGCGGAAGGTCCTCCCTGAAAAGGCAAGAGCGGCGCATACTGATCATCCCAGAACTCAGAAATCTGTGGGGCTCTTGTGTCCTAGGATATGGGATCCAAGACTGCCTGCTACACCCACATGATTTGCAGAAATGATGCCACCATTCCTCAGTTTCTTACATACAGTAAATGATCAGCATGCTTGCATTCGTAGCCCCTTTAGAGCCCAAGGAAGAACTAATTCTGCAAGTGTGCCTGGTGGCCCAGAGCTGTTAAAGTTATCATCTCCCCTATCTCCTGGCAAGGATCTCGGTCACAGACAGCTTCTCCATCACAGTTACTTCCGCCTGCTGAAAACAGGTCAGCAAAGTCCCTGTGGCTGCAAACCTGAGCTCCTTCAAGCCAGGGTTATGCATACTTTTGAGAAATAGCTGACAGGCCAAACTTACTTCGGAGACAGGACAATCTATAAACAGAGTTCTAGCAGAAATAATAAAGAAAATGAGTTGAAGACTTTGGCAAGTCATACGTACTTAATCTCTTTGATTATTTGGTGTAACGATTGTCCAATATAAAAAGAATTCAATTCAAGAAAGCCAGCACCCCACCCACATTTCTATCAAAGAGTAGTTGCACAGGAGCTTCTGGAGACAATTACTAGAGAAACTGGATCAATTCTAAGTTGACTTTTTCCTCAGAGAACTATTTATTTATACTCAGCATTATTTCCATGTTGTATTGACAAGGACTCACTTCTCATCAGTTTGCTTTGCAATTCCTTTGCAAACACCTATGTTTCTTCATAGGTTCTGCTTTGATCCACTTATTTTATGGTAACTTCCAATGTCTAAGAAGATAAAGGTTACCACGTGTGAGAGGTGAAGACCCAGTCTTGATTGTGAAGGTATAGGCATGGTCTGTGGAAACACATCTTCTGAAAGAAGATCTCAAGGAGAAAATAGCTCAGCTAAAGATGTATCAAGACATAAATTCTTACCTATGATGTGACTCTGAAATGCAGAATCTACAACTGTACCTTCTTCATCCTCTTGCAGGTTTTCAGGTGTCTCTTTTACCTGCAGCAACAAAAAATTACTCTAAGTTCTATTTATTATGTTAAGTAGATCCTTTGCCATTCTCAAAATAATGGCAGAATCTCTAACATGTATGTGTGTGTATGTTTGTGTGTGCATATGCAAATTGACTGTACCTTCATGATGGCCACCAGCCAATCAGCAGTGAGTATGCAAATTGACCCAACAAAGATGGTGAGTTAATTTGCATACACAGACACCAAGCAGCCAGGGCGGGGCAGGATGCTTGCGTTGTCACCACAGCGATGACACAGGCTTTCCACACAGCCCCAGCTGCTCTGGGCCTCTGCGCAGCGTGGGAAGGCAGAGAAACGAAGGCAGAAAGGTGGCTCTGGGCCTCTAGGCAGTGTGGGAAGATGGAAAGGTGGTTCCAGCCAGAGTGAAGGTGGTGTGGGCCTTCCTTCCCCTGGCTGCTAGCACTGGCTTCCCTCTGGCACTTGGGACCCTGGCTTCTCTCTGGTACCCAGGACTTGGGCTTCTGTTACAACCCTGGCTTTGTCTGGTAGGTCGTCCAGAAGGATGTCCTGAAGGACGTCTGGTCTAATTAGCATATTATGCTTTTATTATTATATATATTATATATATTCTTTCCCTTCCACTTTTCCCCATTCTATCACTTGGCTTTATTACTAGTACAGGTTTTAATTATAAGAGCATATTTTCCAAAATATAATCACAGCTCTGACAATGAGGATTTATAGGGCACCTAATTCTACATAAGACTTTAGAGATACCAGCTTTGGTTTTTAATACTTAATAAAGTCAATAACACAGAGCTGTAAGGAAAAATTAAAGTCTAATGAAATATAATATTCCTCCAGAGTCAGTGACTTCCACCACAAATTTTAATAAGAGTAAAGAAATATACTTAGATGACCTGACTCTTTCCAAGACTATAACTCTAAGAAAATGATATATTTTTTTGTTCTTTCCACAATGAAAGATGAAGTGACTATGACATGTGCTCAGTGAACTAGAGCAGTGAGTCATTTATCTAGAGTTTCCAGGTCAAAAACATTTCCCTTGTATTTCCGCTGGAATATCCAGATGCTGAATGGCATGGGATCAGATGGAAGTCTAGTGAGTGTCTACTAACACCACAGTGTTTTACAAAGAGGATTCTGAGACCCAGCAAGTTTCCTTAAACATGTTTTAAGTGGCAACACTGGGACTAAAACCCAGGCCCACTACTTCCTAATCTAGCAGCACCAGTAATAATAGCATCATCTACAACACCAACAATGATAAAAACAGTGAACTACTGAACACTCTATAGCAGGTGCTCTTCACACCCATGATCTCAGAGGCCTCACAGCAACAGAAGGAGGCAAGTGCTACTGTCAGTTCCATTTTAGAGATAAGGACCCTGGAGAAACAGACAGAACGAGTGACCACACAAGTGATAGGACTGAGATTCAAACACAACAACTCTGGCTTGATATGTGTGTTTATGTGGGGGTACTGTTTTATTCTCAAATTAGAGACCTGGTGCACAAAAATTTGTGCACGTGGCGGGGGGGTCCCTCAGCCCGGCCTGTGCCCTCTCACAGTCTGGGACCCCTCGGGGGGATGTCCACCTGCTGGCATGCCTGGCCAGCCTGGGTGAGGGGCTGATGGCTTTTTGAAGGCTGGCCAAGCCTCCCAGTGGGGACCCTCAACCCATGGGGGTGTGACCAGCCTAGGTGAGAGGCTGAGGACCGTTTTCAGGCTGCCCACAGCCCCTTCACGATTTGGGTCCCTACTGGGTGCCTGGCCAGCCTGGGTGAGGGGCTGAGGGCTAATTGCAGGCTGGCCAAATCTCCTTCAGGTTTTGGGTCCCTACTGGGGTACCTGGCCAGCCTGGGTGAAGGGCTAAGGGCTATTTTCAGGCTGGCCACAGCTCCCATTGACCCAAAGTCCCAGGGAGGCTGGCTGGAAGCAGGTTTCTGGGGTTTATTTATCTTCTATAATTGAAACTTTGTTGCCTTGAGTTGAGGCCACAGCCTGCCTAGGCAGGCAATGAAGCTTCCTGTTTGCTTCAGCTCTGTGGCTTCTATAATTGAAACTTTGTTGCCTTGAGTGGAGGCCATAGCTGGCCTAGGCAGGCAGTTTCCTTCATCGTTGGCCTCCTGTTTGCTCTAGCTCTGTGGCTGCCGGCCGCCATCTTGACTGGATTAATTTGCATATTGTCCCTCTGATTGGTTGGTGGATGTGGCTGAGGTATAACGGAGTGTGGGTTAATTTGCATATTATTCTTTTATTAGATTAGATTTCTGTTTGAGTATAGACTTGTCTTCAATATCAAGACAGCTTATGGTCCTTGGCAGAATGACCCAAAATAGCTTTTTAAAAATACACCCAGCCAGTCACCTGGGAAGCCAGTAATAACAAGGTGTACTGTGCAATGAGTGCAATGGTGGTTTTGCTTAGGCACATATTAGAGGGTGCCGGTAGATTTGCTCAGGGGCTTGAGTTGAATGCCAAGAAACCCTTAATGTTATATTCATGATGGAGAAAGTCATATGGTTGCATCCTGACCTTGAGCTGAATTTAGCTTTCTACTTTTTACCTCCTATTTTTCATATTTAAACTTAAGGGGTGCCCTGCTAACCTACCTGCCATCGTGCAGGTGAATCATCTCTATCAGCCTATAAAATTCTAAACCAAAGAATCTAATAATTAGAACCAGATCCTCATTTTATAGATTAAAAAAGGCTCAGAGAGGGCTAGTGATCTGTTGCAGGGCACAAAGGATTTCAGTTTTAGCGTGAGCACTCCTCATCCCTATTCATTGCTATAACTAATTTTTCAGAGAGCAACATATGGTTGTGGCCATCCTTTCCAGACCTCCCCAAGAATGACTATGTTTTTCTTAGTGTCTGGAAGTTAGATATGTAGGCAGCATTCCAAGTATACATAAACCACACTTATTTAAGAGTAGTAAAAATTTCCACGTGTGCACACGTGGGTGCTTGTGTGTGTGTGTGTGAGTGCATGTGTGTGTGACTGCCCTGCTTTCCTTCCCTACTGACCTTTCTGTGGAACGTACCCATCATCTCTCTCCAAGTACCATATTTGAGAAAGAAAACAAAAGCCACCTATTAGCTCCTTGTCAGAACCTTCTAGGGCTTTCTGTGCTTAATAGCAAATGCTAAATGTGGTCTGTGGGGTTTTATCAGAGAAACTGGGCTTGCAGACAAGGGCCCTAGTTCTTTCAGATCTCCTGGACTAATGTCCCACGAGGAGCATATAACTCCTGAGAAGGAATTTTGAGTTTGAATCCAATAGATGGAGAATCAACGAAGGAATGTAAAATGGGGGAGTGTTTTAGAATGGCATACCTGCCGACTCTATTCCTTCCAAAAGATTTCAATGCAAAGTGATGAGTTACTAGAAAATTCCATTTACCTACAGCAATGAGGTGCATAATTTGTGTTGACAACAGACTCCCCTTATTAATTACATTTTTTCATAGCCAGAAATTAAAATTAAGTTTAATTCATAGTCACACAGTGCTTGAAGTTGTTGAGAGGTTATGGGAAGCCTCCTGGGGGTAAGGGACTGCCTACTCCTGATTCAAAAATTTCCAGAGATGGACACGTGAGGAACAACTCCACATGGCAAGGCATTTCAAAGATGGGAGTACTCACAAAACCAAGATGTTTGCCTCAGAAAAGAATGGTGGTTAGAGATTTAGAAATTTCTCAGCCATGACTCTACCAGAAACAGATATAAATTGGTAATGTCCCATTTGGTAAGAAGTAGAAGGTGACTCAGAGGCAATAACTATGGGATATTTTTGGTTTAAGTTTGTTGTCAGTACTTGGATGTCTTCTAAGAGTGCATTTCAACCCTTTTGGGCTCAGTTGTAGTTAAGAACTGTACCAATACCCATGTATAGCAGGTCACCATTAAATATTAGGATGCCCATTATGATCTATTACTCCTTATCATTAGAAAAGGCAAGGAGGAATGACCTTACAAAAGACATGGGGAAAAGGGAGAAAATAATTCACCACTGACCAATACACAAACATAACTTCAGAATTAAACTCAATACTCGGGGATGGCCTTCCTTTGGAATTCTGCATATATTTCTTTTCTGACACTAATTGTTTCCTAAGAAAATGACATTTGGATGTTAAAGGTCTTTGTAAAGGAAAACAACACAATGAAGCTCAGCAAGATAGGAAGTGATCTTTGGAGGCAGAACTCCTGAAAGGCATTGTCTTTAGGAAAGTTAGGCATTTAGACTACTTTGCAGGAGGAGGGCATGCTTCTTATTGGCATCAAAACAGCATGTAGAACAGAACTGTTCCATTAAGTATGCTGCAATGATAACATTTTGCAGAATTTAAGATTATAATCTGTATAATTATTGTGCTATTTTGTGCTATTTTATCTATCACCACTGGATGTTTTCATGGGATAAATTTTGATGTTTTATTAGCATGTGCTTTTTTTCAGTCTATGTACAATAGGTGAAGAGAATACTCATAATTTACGTTAAAATACCCATATTAATTTGGCTATCTCTTTCCAGTGCATGATGAAGGTATACGGTCTCATTAATTTTGTTACGGTTTTTACTTTGATCACTGACAGCATGGAGGCTGGAGCTCCCTTCCTCTGAGACTTCTCGCTTCAGGAAATTATCTAAATCTCCCGGAAGGAAGGACCTACATCCTGTAGTAAGCAGTGTGTACTCACTTCTGACTTATTTACCACCACCACTGCCATCTTTCCCAGGGATGTCTTTTCCCCTCTTATCATGCTTTTATATAATTTAACTAAAAGTACAAAGTACATGGCTCTTGTCCAAATTACAGAAAAGTGGGAGCTAAGTGGTCTGTGATGGCATCAATGGAGACCTAAGCCTGTAATCCAAGTTTCAAAAAGAGAACATTCAATTCAGTGAAACATGAATGGGAGTTTTACATGTTAGAATACATCTAGCTATCCTGAGAATGAATGTTCAGGCGCTAGTGAAGTAAATGGAGGCTGGCTACATTCTCAGATTTGTCATACGTATAGCAATGATCCTCTACTATTATCACCATCAACTAAAATAATTACAATGCCTCAGGAACCTCAAAACTAAATATGGCCTAGTTTGTAAATGGCAAAGGATGGTGGTATTATAAGGCTTTGAAACATTGGTTTTATTCAGAAAATAGTGTGATATGTAATGCATTGTGTGCACCTATTGTTTCTATCCAAAATTACTGCAAGAAGAATTCTTTACAATACACGTTAAAATAAGCAGGTTAGCAAATGTACCTTGAGCCCTCGTGGGGGTAAATTCCCTCAAACTCTGAATTTTAAAAGGTTCATGGGTTTCACATCAATGTGCTGTGGTATCAGAATACATCTTATTTTACATCTAATCTCCTTTCTATATAGGCTGATAACACAGAATAAACAGGTTTTCACTGCGATTTTTGTACTAGTCCCAAAGGAGACAATGGCAATGTCATTTCTGAAATTACTAATTTTAGCCCAAACCACACTGATGCTTATGGAGATGAAATTAAAAATGTTGTATTTTACATTTAAAAAATGACCAGCTGGTCAACTATACAGATTAATAATATTCCCCTGTATGGAAAAGCTCCCAGCATGACAATTCATCTTGCAGCTAACTAAAAAAATGAGCATGCCCCTATTGGTTATGTATATTGGGGTGGTCAGGGAATCTTTGTCCTGCACAGAAAATAGTAAGACTGTCTTGCAGGTATTCTGGAATGACCAAAGGAAACTTATTAGTACTCCGTGAAAGGCTACAGACAAGAGAGGACAAACTTGGCAAACCACTTTGGCATTAGGGAGCCATGAGAAAGCAAAAATGAAGCTGTGAAAGCAAGACAGAGGGTCTTTGTGTTTTTCTAGGGACTTCTGTACAGTGAATATCTACCCTCTGCTGTCAGAACCACATTAAACGGGGCGCAGTCAAACTGCGTGAGCCTGATAAGAGGCTCCGCCAGGCTATCATCGTTTTCCATCAGTTGGATTGAATTTCGGGCATATTGCACATTTCCACACGGTCTGTTCTCTCTCCTTCCTGACAGTGACACTACAAGGGCAGCCTCAGATATGCTTATTAACCGGTGCTTTTATAATGCAGGGGGCGTCTACATTTTCAAAGAAGAAATGGTACCAAAGGAAGTCAAGAGTAAAAATGGAGAAAAACAGAAAGAAAAAAACAAACTTTTGCAAAAAGCATAGTCTGCATATGATCCCAGAGTTTGAAAATAAAAGGCCTTGTATCTCTTCAGAGTCAGAGCTATTATGTGCATTTGCCTCAAATTACAGGATGTCAGTGAAATGCTAAAGAAACCCCAACATCAATTAGTCATTAAACTAATAATTAATAATAATGCCAATCATAGTTACTTCTAAAACCTCATTTTTTAACTACTCTAGAAAAAATGTATAATTACTTCACATTTCAAGTTTTCCCTATGAAAATGAGAGCATGTATTATATTTTAAAATCTCTTTTATAAGAGGATAAAAATATATGATACAATCAGTAATTCCATGAAGAGATTTTTGTTTTGTTTTGTTTAAGTGCTTTAAAACTTAAGGAATGAAAGAATGAACATCACAATTATTCAGGAACAGAAAGAATATAAGGACAGTAAGTGAAGCTTCCCTGTGAAAACGTAAAAATGTGATTTTATTGTTTTCATCCTCACTCAAGGACATGTTTTCATTGATTCGAGAGAGAGAGAGACAGAGAGAGAGAGAGAGAGAGAGAGAGAGAGAGAGAGAGAGAGAGAGGAACATAGATGTGAGAGAGAAAACAATGTGAGAAATATCAAACATTGATCAGTTGCACCTCCTCCCAGGATGGAACCTGTAATCCAGTCATGTGCCCTGACTGGGAATAGAACCCACAACCTCTAGGGTACATAGGACAATGCGCAACCAACTGAGCCACACCCACCAGGGCTTCTTTTATTATTTTTTACAAGGAAATTTCCCCCTTTGTTCTGGACCTCTCTGTTAAAAAACTAAGTGCTAGAAGTCACGTTCCAGAAAGAGTATCTTAGTCTTAACACCTATTTGGATAGATGGAACTGGAACACACCACTTCCAGAAAAATAAGAAATGCTTCAATCAAATAGTCAAAATAGTCAATATTCTCTTGAATAGTTTAGCACTTTTATTTCTCACAATGAGGTTCATTCTGATCTGTGTTGCTGAAATGCTGGAAATAACCATCCCCACAGAGTCCCAGCGGGAGGGTGTAATTTTAGGATGACACCAGCAGCCTCATTTGCCTGCGCTGTGATTACCATCATTCTGAAAAGAGAGCTGACTCGGTGCTAGAGTTGTCACCGGGCTTTCTTTCTCTTATTCTCTTTTGCTTTAACTTTCTATTTACCCCATAATCTCTTGCCCATATATTTTCATCAGCAAAGGGCAGGAAGAACCCCAACCAGCCTGTCACAGGATCTAACAGCTCAAACCCCAGCTGGTGGAGCACTTACCAGGGAGCCCTTGGGCATCTCTGCCTCAGCTTTGGTTTTGAGGGTTTTCTTGTGGTTTCCTTCAGCGCTGCTGGAGCCTCCGGTGCGACAGGAGCCCTGGGAGCTGCCCTTTAACACGCTCCTGCAGGAAACATTGCTTGATCCACTTTCTGTCTGTTGAGCTGCTCTCTTATCAACTCTGCAGGTAGAAAGTGATTCCTCTGATAAATGACATTGCCCTTCTTCAATCACTCTACTCTTCCCAGTGCCTTAATGTTTAAAGTAACCTCCATAGATCGCTCTGTCTTTAACCCTCTGAGTGAGAGTGCTTCCCCATGACCTTGATCAGATCTTTACCTGATATTCCAGGAGTGTGTCACTTTAAATTTGATAATAGAATACTTTATTTTTATGACTGCGCGTGAGACTGGGGGATAAAAAAAAACACACTGTAAAGTGATTGCTAACTACATTTCTGGCTTAAGATTGGCAGGAAATGTAATTTCCTCTGGAAGTTTCTAAGTATCCGTTTGCTCGGTACAATCAATGAGATTGGCATACTCTGAGTCGTGCATTTAATTTGCTTCCATTTCATGCCATGTGGGTACATTCATGCTTCCTAGTGTGGGCTGAATTTCTTTCAACCTTGATAAAACTTACCATTCTTTAATTTCAAAGACCATTGGTTTGGTTAACAAAGTAACATGGACTAAATTATCACTTCATTGCTAACGTTTATTTCATTGTTTAAATTCTGGCTAATGTATAAAAGACTGCTATTATGTGTTTCTGCTTGTATGAAAGGCATGCTTGGCTGGCATTTAATGTTCATTAAGCAAACAACTCTCCCTGTGTGTGTGTGTGTGGGGGGGGGACCCCACATCCCCACCCGCTTGGCCCACGCGTTACCTGCTCAAAAGCTCGGTCATAAAGGTATCTTTTGTTGGACATGCAACAGGACTGGGTCTATTTCTCGGTTCAAACTTCACTTGCTCGTAAATGTCCTGTGCTGCCTTCCGACTACTTTTGCTGTGGATGACCGTGTCTGCAGGACGCGCCACCTCCGCGTCCCTGCGATGCTCACTCTCCACCTCACTCTGCAGCTCGGGCTTCTTTTTCTCCTTTTTCCGCTCTGCTTTTGGCTGCTTGTGTCCAAAGCCCAAGCCTTTCCCGTCTTTCTTCTCCACGCTGGGTTTGGAGGCCTCCATTTTCCTGCTGCTGAGGGCGGGGAGCCGGCTCCTCCGAAAACCGAACCAGCTGGCAAAGGAAGGCCCGGGCCGCGGCTTGGCTTCCACAGACGTGGCCTTTGTCTGCACTTGGCCCTTCTCCACGTTTTCCTGAATGCACAACATGACCTTTTCTTCGATGGAGGGTGACAGGGGGGCTTCTGGGCTCGCAGCAGCCGTCCTGGTTGCAGAAGGATCTGGATACCTTCCAGAAGCTTCTAGCGTGGCGGTCCTGCTGGTTTCAAAGCCGCTTGGGCACTGGGTGCTCCCTGGGCTGCGCGGGGCCCGTGGGCAGCCTGCCGCGGCGGGTGCGCCCCCGCAGGGGTCACCGCCTGCTCCCTCGGGCGCAGCCACACCCGGGCAGCCTCCCTGGGTGCAGGCCTGCGGGTCTTCCAGGCCGGGCGGGCCCAGGAGCCCCTCGGAAGGTGGAGGGGTCCGCAGAGGCAACTTGCTGGGGCTGCCCTGCTGGCTGCAGGCGCTGCCCGTGCTGCCCTGCCTGGAGGGGAGCCCCTCGGGCGTGGGGGCGGCCGGGGCCTTGCTGGGGGAGCCCTCGGAGGAGCTCTGCCGGGTGAGGGAGCTGCCTCTCTCTGCCGTGTTGGTGATGATCTGGGTTCGCACCCGGCCGGGCCCGTCCACGGGCGGCGTGTCCCCCGCGTGGGCGCTGAAGCTGTGGCTGCGGGCCTTCGCCCCGTTCATGCCCAGAGCCGGCTTCGGGTGGGGCTTGGAGGACTGAGATCTCCGCGCGCACCTGCCTTCCGCCCCGTCCTTGCCAGCGGCCCCAGGGGCGCGGTTTTCCAGGGGCTCTGGCGTCGCCTCGTCCAGGGGCAGCGCCCCCGCCAGGCGCTCCGGGGCCTGGAAACCCAGCGGCGGGCGGTGCCCCGCGCCCCCCGCGGCCTCGGGGCCGGTGGGGCTCCCCGGGTGTGCGGGCCTCGCCCTGCTCGCGGCCGCAGAGCTCCGGGAGGCCTCGTTGAGGCTGTCCTTCTCCTGCTTCCCGGGCACCGCGCAGCTCTTCCTGAGCAGCTGCGGGGACTTCGGGGGGACGCGGAGCCCGGCCGGAGGGCGCGGCCTCACCCCCTTCTCGGGAGGGTTTGCACCCCCGTGGGGGGCGCTATGGCTTCTGGAGGAGGAGGGGCCGTTCCCCTGAGACGGTGGCGACTGGTTCACACTCAGGAAGGAAGGCTTGGGCGATGCGGGGCCGCTGTCATCCCCGGGCCCTTGTCCTCCTGGAGACAGACTGTTGGAGGCTGCGGTCTCCAGGGGCGCATGGGCTGCAGGACCGTCTTTGGGGATCCGGAACCCCGCGTCTGTGTGTGTGGCCCCAAGTGTTGGGTGAGGTGGGGTTTTGGGGACCCCTCTCTTTGGAGAGCCTTTAGGGGGCCCCGGGGCCATCGCGACCAATGAGCCGCCGGGGGTGTATGCGGGGCACCTGGTTTGCACCCCCGTTTCTTGGGGGGCCGGGGGCTGAGCGAGGAGGGGCTTCTGGAAGGCCGCGGAAGGTTTCCTGCCCAGCACCTCGGTCGGACCCGAGGAGATAGCAGGCGCGGAGGCCCCTTTCAGGAGGGAGGGTCTGAAGGCAGCCCTTGCTGCCTCGTGGGGGCCCCTGGCGTCGGGCCGGGCAGGCGCAGCGGGCGGCCCACAGTCAGACCTGGGCCGGAGGAGCAGGGAGACCGACCTGCCCGGCGGGGGTGGCGGGGGCGGGGATGTGGGCCCCGCCTCGGACCCAGGGCCGCAGTGCTGGTCTCTCGGGAGGGGCGCCGACAGCTGGCCCGTGGGGCACGGGGCCCCTTCCCTCTGGCGGGTCGTCTGGGGGCCCTTTGCCAAGTGCGCGTCCGGCTGCAGGTCGCCGGGGGGCGCGGGGCCCTCGGCTCTCCTGCCCCGGGGCGGTTTCCCCGGAGCTGGGAGCTTGGGTTTCGGAGGCGAGGGCTTGCCCCGGGCCGGGATTTTCGTCTGACTTGGCTTCGGGCAGATGCCCATGGCCACCGGGGACCCGCAGCTCCTCGGGCACGTGTTCCGCGTGGGTCTGGCCGGTTTCTGCCTCTGAGTGTTGGGCGGGGCCGTCCCGGGGCCGAGGGGCTGGGCGGTGGCCGCCTCGGGGACAAGGACAGGGACAGGGACAGGGATGGGCAGGGTCCCCACGCCGCCCTCCGGGGCGCTGCAGGCGGCCTCCCCCACGGGCCTCCCTGCGAAGGCGGAGGCGCGGCCCCGCGCAGCAGCTCCGGGCGGGAGGCCAGCGGCTCCCTGAGCTGAGCAGTCCGGGTCCGAGCGCCCCGCCTTGGGGAGCAGGGACTGGGCGAGGGCGACCTCATCCCTGGTGACGGTGACAACCCCCGTGTGCTGAGAGCTGAGCTCAATGGGCTCGCCGTCTTCCGCATCGAACACGACAGTCACACACTCCTCCGAAGACGTCCTCCGGACCACCCGCCGCCGCCACGGGAGGCCCAGCGTCCTCGGCCCCTCCGCGTGGCCAGGCGCCCGGTCCTCCTCCCCGGGACGCCGGAGCGGAGGTCTCCCCGGCCCCACGAGGGTGTCCAGGTTCTCCGTGGACCTGTCGGTGTCAGTGGCCAATGACAGGTCCGAGGGGCTCTTCCCATCGCTGCTCTCGATGTGCAGCTCGTCCAAGGTGTCATTGTCGTCCGTGTCTGAGAGCTGGAGGCTGACAGTCACGCGGCCCCCGCTGCTGCGGGGACCCCTCTCTCTCTGTCCCTGAGGCACCTGCACACGTGGGCACGGCTTCCTCTCCGAGGGGCAGCTGCTGGCACAGCTGCCCAGCTTTCCCGACCTCTCTCTGGGGTGAAAGGAGGGGTCTTCTGAGAAGTGTCTTCCGTTCAGCTCCCAGCTGAACAGACTGTCGGAAACGCTGTGGGTCAGTTTACAGCCATGCAGCCTGCAGGCCTGGCTGGGAAGGGCCTGGGTCCATGCTAAGGAGGAAGAGTCCTCATCGGCGTCCTCGTGGGAATCTGTGTCATAAACAAATGCCTGGTGGGGCTCCTTGCAGGCGCCTCCCATGTCTGCTGTTTTGCAGGGGGGATGCTCCTTGGGGCTACTCTTGATTCCTGGAGAATATATTCCTTCATTGGAGTTCATGCAATCTTTATAGCCCCATTTGGTTATCACTGAGGGGGGTTCAAGTAACACTTTTCGCTTCTGCAGCTTTCTCAGTCCTTCCAAAATGTGGCTTTCCTTGATTCGTGTCAGAGGTAGTTCATCGGTGGGACTAGCAAAGCCACTTGGGAGCGAGGCGTCGAAACTTAGCCTTTTATCCCAGTTTTGTGATGATGGCTAGGAAAGAAAAGCAGAGATCAGAAACACCTTCATAGCAGAAGTTCATCACTGGGCTTCCTTTGTTCTAGTGGTTGGCAAATATTCACCATACATCAATTCATTAATGCGACTTAATTAACTATGAAGCAGATTTCTACTTGGCCAGGCTCTGAGCTGAGCAGTATATAATTTAAAGAAGTAGAGGACAAGGACCTGCCCTCAAGCATCATGCACCCAGCAGAGGAGAGGGCTTGAGCACAAATAACTGAAAGTCAAGGGTACAAATGAGTGCTTTAGAAGCTCCGGGAGAGAAAGACCATACATCTGTTTGGAAAAACCTCGAAAACCACAGATGGGAAGGTGCTGCTTTTTAAGAAAAACCTACCTAGTCATTGAAAAATGGCGAGGTTTGCTTTAGTTTAAAAATGGGGAGAATGATTTCCAGAAGGAATGTGATAGCAAGGATCCAAACCGGGAAGGTAAGTTTAAGGTACATTCAGGGAACAACCAAAGCCAGTATGGCCTCAGTGTACATGAGAGGTAGAGGATAAATGGAAAAGTAAGTTAGCCCATGTCTTCATGGCACCTTCCGTTCTAACACTGGATGGTTACAACGCCATGACTCTGACAGGCAGGGGACACCTGGGAAATACACCCACACAAATAGCAGTGGGCATTTGCTGTTAGAACCCATAGTGATGATTCACCTACTAACTGAGAAAAGCCAATTTCTTGTCCTCAGACATTATCCAATACTAGGGTTAGCTTTGGAGAAGTGACCAAATGACATAGAAAAACGTACTGCCTTCTACACAGACATTCATATGTTTTCATAGTATTGCTAACAGGAAGTGGAAGGGCAGAGGAGGAAACTAACCTTGCCTGGTAAGTGTGTACCAGCCACTCACACAGCACTTTGACTTAATTTCAGAACACCACCACAAAGGAAACATTACCATCCGGCTTACCAGGGAGGAACCTGAGGTTCAGCAAGATTTGTCTGATGGAAATCACACAGCTAAGGAAGAGCTGGTGCAAGGGTGGGAACTCTAGTTTCCTGGGTTCTTCCGACAACTGACTTCCAAAGTGGGGCTTTGAACCCAGGCAGTCTGGCTCTGGGGCCTGCACAACTTCATCTTGATGCCATACTGCTGGAGTCAAGCTCAGTTCCTCTTCTCCCTCTCTATCAGTCAATATCATAATAGAGATCATAGGTTATCACCATACCTCTCTCCAATGGAACTTGCCGTTTTATCACAAACCAGCACGCAGGAGACCTGGTGGGATGTGGGCACTGACCTAATGCCTTTTTAAGGCTGTAAAATTAACGGTGAAGAATTTCACCATTAATTCTTCTTGACAAAGAGTGCAGTTACTACTGGCATCTCCACACCAGCTAACCTCTGTCCCATAACTCTCAACACCAACCATGTGTTCATAGGCAGAGGTTGAAAATGTGTCAGACACCTATACTGCAATCTCAGCTTTACAGTAAGCTGTGAACATTTGTTTATATCTAAGAGATTTTCATAAAAATTACTCTTGCTATCAACAATATATATTGCTTACCTGTGTTTTATTTTCTTTTTTAAAAAACTCCTTATTGTTGAAAGTATTACATATGTCCCCATTTCTCCCCTACTGATCTTTCCCACTCCTCTTCCCCCGCAGGCATTCACTACCCTATTGTCTGTGTCTTTGCATATGAGTTCATTGGTTGATCTCCTTCCCCCACCCTCCCCTCCCTGACTTCCCTCTGAGGTTTGATAGTCTGTTTGATGTTTCTATGTCTCTGGGTCTATTTTTGTTCATTAGTTTATGTTGTTCATTAGATTCCACATATGAGTGAGATCATGTGATACTTATCTTTCCCTGATGGCTTATCTGGCTTAGCATAATGCTCTCTAGCATATTTTCTTTACAGAATTCTTCAGGGTCATGAGTGCTGCGGATAGACGCTCTTTGGTGATGCTTCCCCTCCACCCTCCTCTTCCCCTGCACCATTAAAAGCTCCCGCGGAAATCAGAAGAAATCCTGTGGGGAGTTTGGGACTTACAGACCGCCCAGTGAGTGGACTGCCACAGCTTGGCTTTCTGAGAATGTCCATGATCTGCACAGTCACATTCACAATAAAGGAGAAGACAGGCTCCAAATATCCGGCAAGAGCTTGAAAGGGCTGCTTTGATCAACCCATAGAAGATGTGCTCAGCCTTCGGCCACCCACCTCCCTGTGCCTCTCCAGAGCCTTCCCGTGCTGTGGTTTAATTCATCCCAGGGCCAGTGGCTGCAAACCTCCCAGGGCTCACAATCTCTGCCCGGTGAGACTGGCCACATTCCTGGATCAGCTCTCCAGGGGAGGTTATGGTACTCAATAACTTGAGAAAAGTTTGGAACAGTTTGGAAACTTTAAAAAAAAAAAGCACGAATCCCTGTGGGAGAGACCACAGGCGGAGCTGGCATTTCCCACAGGCAGCTTCATTCTTCGCAGAGTTGGTCTGGGAGCAGTTGGCTGAAAGATGCTGCTGAGGCAGGGGCTAGGGTTTAATTCACAGTCGTTTCCTATTTCCTGACTGGACTACTGTTCTGCACATTTTTTTAAAGGACATTCTTGGTCTTATTGGGAACAAATCCATCGCAACAACTGGAACAACTCCTCCAAGTTTTGGGCTGATTCAACAAGGCCGGTATAGCTGAGTGGTTAAGAGTGAAGGTTCTGGAATCAACAGCCCAGCTCTGCTACTTACTGGCTAAGCGATCTTGGGGTAGTTCCCTAATTTCTCAGCATCTCATTTTCCTCATCTATAAAATGGGGTAGCAGGGGATGCTGTTTAATAAGCTATCCTGAACTCACTTCTATTTGATCTTAAATGAGTTTAATACCTAGGAAGTGCTAACAAAACTGTGTGGCACATGGTAGTTATTCATTAAGCCAAATTGCTCCATAGAGGGCAGGCTGAGTATATCATGCGGGCTTTCTTTCTGTTTCTAAACATAACAGTACTAAAAAGGTATGCTTGTTGACTATATAAGAGCCATTGGCTATCTATTTATTCATATGTAAGTTAATATTGTATTCACATTCAAATTCATATTATCTATATCTATCTATCTATATTATATAAGTTAATACTAGATGAGTACTTGGCACATAGTAAGAACTGTAGAAGTTCCTTAAGTTATATGAATTTGAGCTGTTGTTGTAAGACTGTATCTAATTTCCTGGGACTTCTCTCTGTGCCATGTGACAGGTGTGCTGGTACACCACGGCCATTCTGAGCCAGGACCCTGAAATCTCTGGATCACGGCCACCTGAGTGTGCATGATGTGTTCTAAGAACCTCATTGCTCTGTTTTCAGGAAAGATGCTTCCCTAGAAGATGAAAGATTGTTCTAATTAAAAGAATTTCAGCCAAAAGGCAGAAAGAAAAAAAGAAAATAAGATAAAAGGCTCTGAGAGGGAGAAAAAGGAGGAGTGGAAGGGCAAAGCAGCAGAGCAAGGAGCTCTGGGAGCCAGTGACCAAGAGAGGGCACATCTCTGTCCATCTTCCCGGTTGGTTGAGAGCCAGGCCCTCAGCAGTCATTATTCACAACCCTAAACATCTCCTTCAGAGGAACAGTTTTGATAATGCACCAGACTGCTCACTTTGTATTAGAAGTCTGAGTCCAAGGGAATAAGCCCAAAATTCTAGTTTAACACCCCTCCCTGAGTTATTGTTCAGGGTATGACAAAGTTACCCCCTCACCAATATTTTATGGAAGTTAATGGAATTTCCTGGTTTCCATGCTTCTGAAATTGTAAACTCAATTTATAAGAATAATAAAAAAATGACCTCCAAACAGTCTGATTTGGGGTTTCTATTCTCATTTACTCTTGGCTTTTCTTCAACATTGGGAAACTGCAAAAACAGCAATTTCAAATACTTGGCTTGCACCACTGTGCAAAGATATTTGTAAAAAGCATGAAGGAATCTCCAGCTGAGTGAGCCCACTTTGCAGATGGGACTCATTACAGCAGTAGAGTTATTTGCAAGCCGGGTAAAGGGACTCCGGCATTGAAATAGGGACATGCCGACCTTCACTGAACCCTGGTCATCTGCTATGGTGTTTTCTTTCTCTGTCACGCTACCCTCCAATTTATACTCAATTAGTTGTGTGGCTCCTGGCAAGTAACTTACCTTTTATGAGGCTATAGCATTGAGTAGAGAAGGTTAATATAATATTTGCTATTTTTGAGCAGTATATTTTTACAAAGTGAACAATACTTCCAAAATTCTGGCCATTTATTGAGATAATCTACCATTCTTCCTATTCTCCAGGAAAAAGAGAAGCAAAATTATCTTGGCACTCTCATGGGATGCTCAGTCTGGAGTGGCGTGGCAAGTGGTCTTGCTGACTCATGAGCACTGCAAGCCTCTCAGAGCAACACAGTGATGGGGAATGTCCATCAAGCTAATGGGAGGCGTCTGAGTTGGTCTGTAGCATGGACAGTTCCGTTAGGCCAGGGCTCCAGGTTCCAGGCTCCACCGAAGCACAGAGGGAACTGTCTTCATCTTCCCAACTCCCTCCCACGATGTCCAGCCATTTGGGATCAAATCAACATTCCACTCCTCATGTGCTGTGTGACTTCTGGCAAGAAACTTAACCTTGTGTGAGCCTTGTTCCTCTGCCTCATAATGGGGACACCATTATCTCCCTACATAGTTTTTGCAAGGAGTAAACGAACAGGTTACTCAGAAAAATGGTCATTTCCTTCGTAGCCCTCCTTCCCACCGCCCACCTTCCTTCTAGAAGATTATTTCCTGGTTCACTCTGATGGTGATGCGCCTTGAAAGGAGGCCTTACCCTTCTCCTGAGGTTCTTCCCATCGTGCCATGTGCAGGAGGAGCCGCTGGAGTACTCGCTGCAGGTGCTAGAAAGAGACAGCTCACTGCTGCTGCAACGACTTCGGGGACAGAGGTGACCGGGGAGGACAACCCCCATGCCAGGGCCTGTCACAGCAGGGGCTCCTGACATGGCGCTCAGCTGGCATTCCTGAAAAAAGGAGGAAAGCTCTGAGCTGGGGCTGGGCTCAGGGGACAGGAAATACCACTCAACCGCCTACTGAGGCAGAAGTGAATAGAGCAAACCAATCTCTGAGCTACAGTTTTCTTTTTAAAAAGTGAATAATGGCAATACTGTCCGCCTTCTAAGGTTTACTGCAGGGACCAGCTGGGGTTCTAGATGGGAAGCATATGGAAGTATCTGGACCAGGTAGTGCTTGATGATCAAGAGCTACCATTCTCATTAGGTAGAAGGTCCCAATGGAAGTTTCCCATTTTATCCAGTCATGCTGATCAAGGAAGCAGACAGGTATCAAAACATGACTCTAATGCTACAAAAGGAAGAAACCAGAGTCATATCTGTGGCTGGAGTTTAAGAACATGAGCGCTGGATTGAAAGCCTGGCACCTGGATACACACTGCCACAGACAGGAGAGCTCGAGCAAGGAAAACAGTTGACTTCCACAGACTCCATGGACCTTGTAGAGTGGGCAGTTCTATCAGATTACCCTGTGGCCCCTTTCGGCTCCAATGCCTCATGCTAAGTCAGGAACCCGATGCCAGGGCATTTCTGTGCCACCTTCCAGGAGGCCATGCATAGTGCAACACCAACCTCAGGACTAATGAGGTTCTGAAAGATAATGGGAATTTCATGTCCGTTGGCTGTCCAAATGGTAAAGGCTGTCTTATCAAATAGATCTGGTACCCATGCTGAAGATCCAGGCAGTTCAAGTTCTAGTGGGTCTGCACGAGGCACGGGTGACAAAGTTGTAAACATCCCAGCTCTTTTTCATAGCCACTGTATGGGCCCCTCACGTAACAGATGAAGCAACACAAACTGGACAGGCTAAATTAATTGAGCACCCGAGCATAGGAATGGACTCTCTCCATTACCATCTAATTCCGCTCTCCTATCTATGTAAAGCTTTGTCTCAGGAACACTTAGATGGGGGACCATCTGTCTTTGTGTCACTTGCGGAATGGCAAAGCCTCTTAAGTATGCAATTTATTGACACTTTATAGGTGCCTTTAGTACCCGAGTACTTATCAGTGTCATCCAAATGCAATTCTAACTGACGGTGACTAAACACCGGATCGGGGAGTGAAGATAATGCTGTACTGAGAGTACTTGGGGGTAATCTGAAATCCCTACTTATGTACAAAGGGCCTGTCTAATTTGCTGCCTAATCAATATCGATAACGCTTAATTATGCTAGATTTCCACTGTTAGGCATCTGCCTTGCTATCAATACTTCATTTTTGTGGCATAACAATCTCTTTAAGTGATCTTAAAATGACCAAAAAAATATTGTACTACTCTTTTTTCCTCCCTGGAACTTGACTGTAAATATCAATTAAAGGAAAAACTTGTCTTAAACTCCAGCTTTTAATGAGATCTATTGGTATGACCTTGTTTATTGCTGGATGTGACTTAAGAAGAGTTCACATTTGTATCATGACCGACGCCTCCAACCAGTGGTCTTACTGCACTTTCACACCTGGCGTCTGGCTTCTCTGCATGGCTTCGTTACAGTTTATGTTCCACCTTTTCCCAAGATACTGAAGCTTATATTTCCCACCTATCCCTTCCCAATACACTTATCAGCATTACTGTTGTTGCAACAACCTCACTCCATTCCCAGGCCTCTTTTAACAAAGAAGCTTTCTTGCCCAGTTGTTGCCTGTGTGTGTATCCATGGCTTAGGTGCTGGATTCAGCTGACAGGAAGTTAGAACTCGGAAGGTGCACTGGAGGAGGAAGAAATGGCTGCCTCTCCCTTGACTTTGAACTTGAGATGCCCAGATGTGGTAGGAGATTCTCTAGAAGGTGGGAAAGGCCCATCCATGTCATAGAGGCAGGTGGGGTTGGGGTGGTTATGCAGAGATGTGTCCTCTAAGCCACGCTTTTACACTTCAGTGTGGGCGCGAATCATCCAGGGCCTTGTTCAATACAAATTCGCATTCATTCTGAGGTGGCACCTGACCTGTGGTAAGTTCCCAGGTACCTCGATGCTGCTGGCCCAGGCTCTGTGCCTTGTGTAGAAAGCCCCTAGGAGCAGCTATGAGAAGGGTCTACCTATTCTGTGGACTTCATGGTAGCATGTTGTGTGATCTCACAGTCTGACCTGGGCCGAGCTGAGCAGGATCAAAGGTATGGCCATGGGCAGTGGAATGGGAAGAGTGTGTGTGTGTGTTTGTGTGTGTGTGAGAGAGAGAGAGAGAGAGAGAGAGAGAGAGAGAGAGAGAGAGAGAGAGAGAGAGAGGAAGATTACAAGGTAATTCCCTGCAAAGAAGAGGAAGCAGCTAGTCCTCCCTACTGGGAAATTCTCCCACCATTCTCCCACCTTAGACAATTGATGTTTGAATTTAATAAGGAACTCAGAATCTCTGATAT
The DNA here is from genome assembly GCA_004026665.1 of Murina feae. NCBI lineage: Eukaryota > Metazoa > Chordata > Mammalia > Chiroptera > Vespertilionidae > Murina > Murina feae. Next base: position 35,552 of record PVJC01014719.1, read on the forward strand.
CACAGCTGCAAAGTGAGCTCTTTTTCCTGCAGTTTCTCTCTTCACAGCACATGATTATCATATAGGATTATCTACTCTATTGAGTCACTGTTCTGTGATTGAGTGCTTGAACTCCGAGGCCATTTGTTTTGTTTAAATCCTGGCTATTCCAGTTGCTGACTTTGATGACACTGGGAACATGACTTAACTCATCCATGCCTCAGTTTCTTTCTTCGTAAGTGAAAACACCCCCTACATAAGATTATTGTTAATTTTGAACAACTCCTAGCGTATAGCAATGCTTAGTAACTTTTACGTGTTACTGCTATTATTAAAAACTAGGGGCCCGGTGCACAAAAATTTGTGCACTCGGGGTGGAGGGAGTCCCTCAGCCCGGCCTGTGCCCTCTCACAGTCTGGGACCCCTCAGTGGATGTCCTATGATGGCCCCAGTCTGCCAGGCGCCTTGTGTGTGTATGAGTGTGTGTGTGTCACCACTGGAGACCTGCCCCCAGCCGCATCTGAGGCTCGG
>PVJC01014720.1:0-36047 GCA_004026665.1 Murina feae
GTTCCCCCAACTGCCCTCCCCTGCAGTCCTGGGTCCCTCACAACTGCTTTCCTCTGCAGGCCTGGGTCCCCCCCACAGCTGCCCTCCCCTGTAGGCATGGGTACATTCCAATTGCCCTCACCTACAGGCCTGGGTCCCCCCCAACTGGCCTCCCCTGCAGGCCTGGATTGCCACCAACAGCCCTCCTCTGCCAGCCTGGTCACCCCAACTTTCCACCCAGGCAAGCCGGGTCCCCTCCCAACTATCCTCCCCTTCAGACCTGGGTCCCTCACAACTGCCCTCCCCCCCAGGCCAGGTCCCTGGCACCTCCTTCCCAAGCGGGAGCAGCACCAGCCAAGTGGCGGGAAGTGGGGGGGCCTTTTCACTGCGCAGGCCAAGTTCCCCAGTGGCTCTGATCCCCAGCGGCTCTGAGCGAAGTGGAGCTCAGAGCCGCTGGGGTGTGGGGCCTTTCCGCCCCACAGGCCAAGTCCCTGCGGGCCTCCTTCCCCAGAGGCTGAAGTTGAAGCGAAGCTCACAGCACTGGGGTGTGGGGCCTTTCCACCCCATAGTCCCTGCACGCCTCAGACCCTGCAAGGCATCAGCCACCACCCCCCCAGCCCACTCTGCTGCCCCTGGTTCCCATGACTCACCCTCTGCTCTCTCTGTGGCTCCTGGCCACCATCTTGCCTGGGCTAATTTGCATACAGCCACTCTGATTGGCTGGTGGGCGTGGCTTACCCCCATCTTGGAGAAACGGTTAATTTCAATATTACCCTTTTATTAGTTAAGATTAAGAATAAAGTGATTTTTATAATGTTATACACTTGACAACACTGTTTGTGGTGATATGTATTAAAACAAATGCATATAAAAAAGAATAAAGTGATTTCAATTGCTTAAGTTATTCTATAGCAATAAGACATATAAAGTTATAGTTATAATTCCTTTGAAGTATAAAATGAAGAATTTTAGAATTATGCTAAATAAGATATAAAACTGGGTCATAGTCCATCTTGTTATATTTGGACATGCAATTGTCTTTAAAATCCTGAATTATGAAAATGAATAAGCCTTGCCCTAGCTGGTTTGGCTCAGTGGATAGAGCATCAGTCCATGGACTCGAGGGTCCCAGGTTCCATTCCGGTCAAGAGCATGTACCTTGGTTGTGGGCACATCCCCAGTGGGAGGTGTGCAGGAAGCAGCTGATCGATGTTTCTCTCTCATCGATGTTTCTAACTCTTTATCCCTTTCCCTTCCTCTCTGTAAAAAATCAATAAAATATATATTTTTAAAAATGAATAAGCCTTATTCTGATAAAATAAAGGGAGCTGGTATTAAAGTTTGAAGGAAAAACGTCCAGGCGGAAAGACAAAGAAAAGGAGAGGGAGAAAAACCCAACCACTGGCATACGTCAAGAGTACTTGGTGAAACAAAACATGACTCCAAGTAGAAGAACTGGAAGTATTTTTATATTGCTGAAGCAAAGAGATGAAAGAAAGGTTAGGGTAGAGGTAAATCAGAGTGGGCTTTTAAAGACTATAATCAAATAAGACCCGAAGCATAGAAGCATAGAACAGTCTGACATACCTTGATGTGGGGAGGAGAAGAGATAAACCAAAGAACTTATATACTTACTAGAGGCCCAATGCACGAAATTCATGCAAGGGCCTTGGCCCTGGCCTCCACACACCACCACTGTGGCTGGGGGCCTTTGCTGCCTCTGCTCAGGTCCCTGCTCACTGCAGCTTTGTCTGGAAGGAAGGATGTCCGGAAGGACATCCAGTCTAATTAGCATATTATGCTTTTATTATTATAGATATGCATAGCCCATGGCAATAGGGTAGTGAAACTTGGGGGTGGGAGGGGAGGAGGGGCTGACAGAAGGGGAAGGAAGGGGAAGTATGGGAAATATCTGTAATACTATCTACAATAAAAAATATATTTTAAAAAGAAAAAAAACAACTATAACCATGAAAGGAGTTTGAAGGGCAGCCTAAGTCAGTTGTTCTCAAACTTGGGTGTGAATTGGAATCACCTGGAGGGCTTCTCCACCTGGAGCACTGGGCTCCCCCTGCAGAGTTTCTGATACAGTGGATCTGGGGTCAATTTGCAACACCAGCAAATGCCCTAGAATCGCTGACACCTGTGACCCACACTTCCTCTTTGAGAACCTCTGTTTTGAGGAAAACCTCTGAAGGCCTTTCAACAGGGGAGAGACTTGCTTCTAGAAAATTCATTTTACTATAGAGTGGGAAACAACTTCAAGAGGAGGAAGTGGGAGGATATGTAGAAGCGATTGGTAAAGTATCAGCAAGGCAGCAGAGAAGGTACACAGCGTCAGCCAAGAGCTTTTCAAAGGTAGATGTCTGAGATCATTCTCCAGGTCTTGGCTTGAACTCCTGGGTGAACGAGATGTTTTTCCTTAATAACACTGGCAAAGGATCACTTTTAGGGAAAGGGCAATGTTGGCCATGTGAAGGTTAAGGGATAGTAATTTTTCTGGTAATTGTTGAACATCTGCTCTTCGGGAGCATGTGTGTGAGAGCACTGGTTTTTAAAGCTCCCCAATTCACATGAGTAAGTCAGCCCACCATGGCTGATTTCAAGCTATCAACGTGAAGTCACAGAATAGATGAGAGACACACAGTAGCACCCGTTGTGTAGTATTTCCACTTATAACCACAAAGCCAAATTCTGGAGCTAGGAGTGCTGCATAGAAGTTGTGAGCACGGCTTAGGGGCATATTAAGTTGCAAATATAACTATGACATTCCATCAGAAAATAAAACACAGGCAAGAATCTATTTGTGTTGCCAGGTCACAGTCTAGGTGAGCCAAGGAGTGATCAAGAAGTAGAGTATGGGTCTCAAGAGATGTAGGAGGAGAGGTGTGGAATGGGAGGGGTAGTCCTGGAATAACACGCAGAGTCACAGAGGGTGTAGCTGGGATCAGCCATGAGATAACAGGCAGTGAGCAACATGCAACTATAATTCAAGATCAAGATTCTTGTCTCCCCAGAATAAAACAGTGACTTAGTATTAATAAATAAGAATATTCGATTACCTAAACAAGGATTATGATAGGAGGCAGGAAGGAGCCCAAGTAATAAATGAGGGGCACGCTAAGATGTACATTTTAAAGATAGTAAAAAACAACAACAACAACACAATACCCCCAGTTAGGGGTAAAAATGCTGAACTGTATAACATGGATCAATCCAGTCCTTGGGACACGATAGACTAGGGCTCTACAACATTTAGGTGAGTGTTATGCCTCCCAGGTGAGGTTAAGGGAGGGTTTTAAAGGCCGGGAGTCTTTCAGAGCACAATTGTTACACAGCTTGTTTGCACTAGCCGCTCTTGATTACCCTGCAGAGCATATCTTCTTCATGAATTGCCACTGTCCCTGGGTCGCATGTGAGGATTGTAAGGATTGTCATGATTGATATGATACAATCATATCATTGTTTACTCCGAAGATAGAAGAAAGGCACTTCCTTAAAGTGCAGCTTTTATATTATTACTTATGATCACTTGCTAGTAGATTCCATGTGAAATTTAAAGATAATAAGACATAAGCCTCAGCAGATCCTAAAAACAAGGAGAGATTTTGAGCATCTTAATGTGAAATGTGCTAATTGGAGTAGTCAAAAATGATCAATTGCACCTTGTAGATCACACAGTAAATTCAATGAAAGCAATTATCTGAATTATTAATTTCTTGAGGAGGAAGAAACAAAACAATTTTGTTTTCTAAATTTAGCACTGTTCTAGATTATTTCTTTATTGAAAGTCATTATACCCAACTAAAAGGCATGAAAAGTATCCTAGTCTATATCTTCTAGTGAAACAAATCCTTTCAGATTCCTACTCATATATTTATTGCACTTACAACAATACAGATTAAATTAATTTGTTTTAAAGAAATAGACAATTTCAAAAGCCACTTTGAACATATTTCTGTATAAAATAAAAACAAAAACAGAAAATAAACTCTCCAAATGAATGTTTAAGGGCCCAAGGGTTCATGATGCTGCTATAGGGGTAAAAAAATATTTTGTTTTCACTGTCACTTTTTTCCTCTAATATTGTACTCTGTTATTGTGTTATTTTTACTTGATTTTTTTGAGGCTGTTTCCTTAAAAAAAATCATTCTGTTTGGTTTCTATAGTAACAAAAACTAATTTCTGGGTTTCTTCATGAGCTATGATCATGTTGAAACCAGAGAGGCCCTGTGGGTCTTGCAAAATTCTTAGAGTCCTGAACACATAGGACTGCCATCTTCTGGCATTTGTCTGAAATGACAGATAATTGTATCAGTTCTGCATCTTAACCGTAAGATTCCCTATTTTCCCCTGCTATTTCTAACGGCTTAATGAGATGGCACACACTCAGACAGTTCATGAGTGACCTCATCAAGTTGCAAATAAGCCTTTGTCCCAAAGTGAGCATGAAGAAGTGAGGATGTCTTTATGTAAATATTTGTTCCAGAAAGTTGAAAGATAGATACACTGGGGATTGACAGGATCAGAATCTTCCCACTTCTTTCAAGAGGTTATTTAATTGTTTTAGTTCAAAAATTTTAAAGCGTATAAGCCTTGAGGCTCAAAGGGAAATTCCACCAGTGATTACTATGACAGAGTGTTTCTGTCCAAGGAAAGAATGCAAGGAGGACTAATGGGAGAGGGCATTTGGATCTGGGGACTTCCTCCCACCCTTTGCAGCTGACAGCAGTGAGTTATGAGGTGTTACAGAGTAAAACAGAGTTACCGTAAGAGCTGTCCAAATAACTTATGGTATCGAATCACAACAGCATCTTCGGGAGATAATTCATGTCACCAGTGAACATTTAGTAATATGGATTTTCTCTAAGACACCATATTTAATAAACACCACCACTGAGAGATGAATTTAATGGCAAATTAAATTATTTAATAGAATTGTGCTGTACTCCAACGTGGTACAAGAGCTGATTAAAATGTATGCAAAGTTGACACAGTCCTTGAAACTAAATACTGGTTGTGGGTAGCAAGTAATCATCAGTCCAAAATGTAAAGATGCCAGCTAAATCAAAGATTAAAGAGAATAAAGAGTAGTTTAGTGTATATATATATGTTTCAACACTGAATTTTCATTATTTCAGACATAACAGTAAATTAAAATTTAAATGCATAAGGCAGATATATATTCTACCAGAATAGTTTATTATTGCAATATCTATTCTTTACAATATTAGGCACAACATTTGAATGAGTGATTTACTTATTCCAAGACTGATGTTACCATTCCTAAAAGAAAAACATTTCCCTATGATTAAATCCAGTGCAATTGTGGAATTTCAGACTCACAAAGTAAAAACGGTTCCATGAAACCTTTCATTTAGGAATTGGAAGATTATATGTAGGCTGTCCCAAATGTGAGCTAGAGTGTGCTCATCAATAATAGATTAATTGAGGTAACTATGGAACATTAGAATGCACAGTGATAGTAGTAAACTGTTACTTTATTTGAACAATATCACTACCACTTGCCTCAAGTAAAACTGACTCAAAAAGACCAAAATGGGACTTTAAAGCCCTTACCCCAGATCACACCCCTATGAGAAGAGTTGAAATACTATAGTTAGCCCTTGGTTTTGGCTCCTTGATCAGTGCTTTCTCAGCATGAATCCCCAACTCTGATTCATTTCTAATTGTATCTGGTTAGTTTACCCTGCAAGGCTACAAACAGTTACCTGCAATTGGTGATGCTAGTAGATTTCTCTGCACTGTGTGAAAGCTGCGTCTCAGTCTGGGCATCCTTGCTTTTTTTCCAGGTCAAGAAAACCTCTACTTCACAAGTTCCCTTCATAAGAAAGCTGATTGTACCAGTCAGAAATCTTATATCCAGGCAATTATTACCTAGTACAACTAGAATAAGTACCTAGTACCATGTACTGCACTGAATACCATGTAGGCTCGATGTATCTTGAAGTTATTTTTGGCATTCACCATCTTCTTTCGATTCCCACTTTCAAGATCCTAGTTCAGGTCTTCCCAGTTTTTATCTGCGCTACTCTGAGCAGTAATCTCCATCTTGTTTTTAATTGTTTTCCCCTTCAGCAAACTATCCAAGCTACTTTCTTATTAATCACCTGAAGGAACAGCTCCAACATCCCTTCGCTCAATGACAGCAATTGCCCTTGACTTGTAACACAGAAGCCAGTGGTGGTGTGCCTCTTAAACTGTGTACGGTCTGGCACCAATCCCCTTTCTAACTCTTGCTTCTACAGTTGCATCCAGGAAGTTTATCCTCACAAGTACTTAGCAGGATTTTAGTTTCAAGTTACAAATTATATAATTATCATAATCTAAAATTACACATATAGTAATATTTAGATTTGAATGGTATTAGGAAATGATAGTAAAGAAAAGCATATAATTACAATAGAATTTAAATGAAAGTTCTCTGCTGGACACAAAATAGTGTTCTAAGCAGACTGTAGAACTGGACTCCAGAACTTTATGATTTTTGTCTTCAAATATGTACTTTTTCACCCTGATTTTATTAATTAAAAAGAAGCCATTATGGTATTCTAAAACTAAGGTCAATATAAAAAACTAGAAGCATTAAAAGTGTCTGAACATGTATCTTTCTTTTCTTTTTTTTTATTTCACTCACTAATAATAAATTCTCCAAAAAAAAGATATTCCTGTCCTATGCAGTCATACAGGCCAGATCATTTTTTTCAACAGTAATACAGTTCATTAATATGCTTCTTGGAAAACTGCCTGGAGAGAAGAAACCAGTTCTAATTTTTAAATACTCTAGACAGTTTGTTATAGCTTAGGCTGAAATGAATGCAGGCAGAACACGCACACTGAAATCTACCATACACTTTTATATGGTCCTGTTGATTCCAAGAGATTTACTGGATTGAACACATAAGCAGAAATAACACTACTCTTGGCAATTTGTTATATGGATAAATTTGCATTTTTAAAATGAATTATGTATGTCACTAAATTTCCTATTAGATTGTAATAAGTATTTGCAAGACACCATATAAATATAGTTATTTAACCAAACTCTTCCTCCATTGCCATAACAAAGCCTTACCAATTGAAAACTAGAACTTAGGAGGATAAACAGGTCCAATGGAGACAACAGGTTCATATTAAAATGAGTTTTTCTTTTCTTGTACTTTTCCCTCTGATAGGACCGTCTTTACATAGTCTTTTTATTTTCTTTATTATACATGCACATAAATAAACATGTGCAAGTAGTAGAGGATGGGTCACGCTGCTGAGCACTTCTACTTTTTGATTTGAAGAATGTAACTGAATACCCCACACTCAAAGCAAGTGGGCACATTTCTAACATTCATCAGAAAATTATAAGTTTTAAGCATAGGCTCATGTTCCCCACTTAAATTTCTGCAGCATATGCAAATAATATGAACGTTCAAGTATTTCCCTTTCCGATTTGGTTAACTACAGTGCTAATACACCAAAAGATTACAGGTTTCCCATTTCAAATAGTTCTATTAAGTACCATTAAAATACCTTAAGTCCCTAAGTGGTTTAAATTCATATTCTTTTCCTACTATGCAGAGTAATTATTATGTTTATTGCCCAAGAGGAGAGTTCATTTCTAGAAATGAAATCGTGGTTAAATTTTTCTGTTCACTACTTCAAATACAATATATGGGAAATAGAGATCTTGGAATAACTTTGTAAAATAATTTAGAAAACAAAATGGTGTAAAATGCTGTAACCACTGTCTATAGTTACTTCCTCCAATAATCATTAAAGGTACAGTGAAGCCAGACTTTCTTTAGCATTCTTCTTTTTATGCTGCAATGACTAAAACATTGCTTTTTGCAACAAAACTGACCATATTTACTCACAGTTTGCCCCCTTGTTTTGAAAAAATGTGAGTAAAATATGCACACAGGTTAATTTATTTGGAGTTAAAATAGAGCACATGCTTGTTCTACTTTAAGAGAAGCTTGATACTTGAAACATTTCATTTGTCAGAAGCTTAATAGAAATATTTCCTAAGTGTGCAATGAAACTAGTAATAAAACATTAGTAAATGGAAAAATTATACTTGTTCAAAATCCATTAACTATTTTACAGCTCTATGGAATCATATAAAAATTTAAAACATGTCCTAACACGCAATAATCAAATTAAATATTTGCCTTGGTATCAAAAAAAGTTTCATTAATTTTTATTATCCTCTTCCCCCTTTTTTATATAGCAAGCACAAAATGGGGAAACAAATTTGAGGCAGAAATTGTGGTTGTAAAGTTATTCACATGGGTGGCCTGGAATTTAGTTTATTATTATTACCCAAAGTAAACTCAGAGAACCATTCTTTTTTATCCTTTATCTTCAGGTAATCTCTGCATCTCAGGGAGGAAAATGTTGACATGCTGACTTCTATCTTCCAATGAATTACTGCAAGTATTGACTCTAAAAACGATATGTAAATTTAAATTCAGATACACAAGAGTTCAGCAGCAGGCTCTTCCATCCTCATATTATCTGCTTATTGCCCCCCAGTTTCCTCAATCATGGACTGGAAATCAGGATAATGCCTGCCTTGTGCGCTGACAAGTGCATTCCTGTGAAGAACATAACACAGGATCTGGAACATAGTAAATGCCTAATAAACTTTATTACTATTTTGTTACATGAGGAAAAATAACTTTAAAACATGATGATAAAAGCTACCTTTACTGGAAACTTACTAATATGTCAGGCACCAATGAATACTTACCATGCACCATCTAATTTAACACATAATATTAACCCATTTTGTTCTCCAGTGCAAACATTCTAAGGATCCTATCATGTTGTAGTTCCTCTCAACTACTCCTGGTTTAAAGAGAAAACTGACATAGAAGGATAAATCCTATTCTTACATTAAAAATAACAATTTGGTGATATCTCCCTCCATTATGGCAGATGTTACCATATTAGCCAAGGTTTTTCTCCCTAACTTCTTCTTGACTCAAGATACCGGTAGAGTGAATTGCATAAATCAGGCAATTGATTACATTTTTAAAGGTATATTTCATTTCACTCTATGTTTAGACCAGATTTGGAATCTGACATTTCTCTATACTCTCACTACTATGCATGATTAGTTTGATTTGCTCCTGTATTTTGTTTTCACTAATAAATTTAGGGGTTATTTCTTTTGTTATTCTTCAATAAGAAGAACAATAAAATCTTTAAATGTCCAGAATAAATAGTTCAAAAATAAATATGTAAAACATGTATATATAAATTAAACATGTAAAATTCAATCAATGCAAAAGTTTAATTTCAATTTTAAATTGAACCCATTCTCATGAGTTTGAGAGTGTGTTTGTGTGTGTAAGGCATTGAGTTTTGTATGACTTGAAATATATATGATAAAAGAAAATCTATAATAATAAAGGTATAACATGCAAACTGACCAAACGGCCGAACAATGGAATGAATAACCATTTGGAGGTCCATGCTATGACACCCACTGGAGCTATGCCGGCCAAGGTGAGTGTGATGAGATTGGTCGGGGTGGGGGAGGGGCAGGCTATTCTCTGTGGGGCAATTGACAGGGGGCCTCCATGGAGCTGGAGAACCGGGGAGGGGGGATGGCAGTGGATGGGGGCAGCACCAGGCCAAGGTGGGTGCAGGTGGGGGTTGGGGCCAGCCACAAGGCAGCTGAGGCCACCAGGACCCTGGCAGATGAAGCTGCAAAGGCTATCCTTGCATGGATTTCGTGCATCAGGCTTCTAGTATTAAATATTTGCCTTTGTCATACTAAATATATAATATGTGTTAATATATTATCTCTCAGATATCCATTTCTAAGAAAGGACATATTTAAGAAAATGGTATAGTTCACAGGACTTCTTAAAAATAAGAAATCATAACAGTGAGTGAAGTGGAATTCTAACTCAGTAGTAGAGTACAACAGCCAAATACAAAAAAAGTTGCACAGTCCTAAAACTATTAATTTGTGAACAGAGTTGAAAGTATTTACTGATTCTAACAAAACAGGGACCAACCTCAAAGGAAAGTCTGACTTTCACTATTTATATTAATAGTGACCAGAAGGAAAAATTTTAAATGCAGCCAAGAGTTTATTTGGCTACTGTTAAATTCTTCTTTTTAAAAAAGGAAAACTGAAATTTGTGTTGTCATTTTTACTTCACTAGCGTCATTATAGAAAAACATTTTTAACAAAATATGTGTAAATAAAATCTTCTAAAGCATGTAATGAATAAATATATTTCATTCCTGAAAATCAAATCAGATAAAAGATTATCTGAAAATCTCATTCTCTTGAACTTTAAATTATCAGTACTTTATACTTAAGATGTATGTATGTCCCTTATCTTCATATATCTACATAAAGTAATTTGTGTATGTGTGTATGTGTGTATATATATATGTATATATATACATATATATATGAAACTAAAAGGTTCTTGCAAAATGTATGCATCTTGCAATCTTTCATATGTATATTTCTATCATCAATGTAATATCAGCAAGAAAAATGATCCCGCATTAGCCAAGGATTAGCCTTAGTTCTTTAAATTTTAATGGATGAATCTTAAAAATTTATAATACCCTGAGTCAATACAAAATTTGTGTGCAATATCTTGCACCTTTCTGATGAGTGGATCTACAACTTTCTCAATGATTGAGAACAACTATTCAAGACAAAAGAAAGCCACGCCTGAGTGGTGGTAGACAGTGGGTGCAGGCACCACGGTGTGGTAACCAGTCTTAAGCCCCACCTTTCAATGGCTGTGAAATCCTCATTAAGTTTTGTAACGCCTCTGAGCTTCAGTTTCCTAATTTTAAAAATAAAGATAATAACAAGACATATTTCAGAAATGGATTTACTATGAAGTCTATTAAGCTTAAATTCAGAACCCTGGAAATGTGTTCATATCATCAAGTATTTTTGTAAAATTTGCAACATTGTGTGTGTGTGTGTGTGTTTTGTAATGGAGACATTCCAAATTGTGTAACTTCATACACTACCAGTATTGGATCCTTCTCTTTTTCACCTCAGGAGTTTTTAAAGGATTAAATGATAGTACATGTAAAGCTTTAGGATTAAGATAAGAACACAGAAAACATTTGATTAATATTCATTCTCATGATTATCAATTATCATAGGCAATTTGTGTGTGTTTATTCTTCCCATTGCTACATACAATTGAGAGTTTTATATCCTAAATAGTGTAGGTTAGGGTTGTTTAAGAAATGGCTTAGTATACTAACCGAGTTTTCTTTGTACACAACAAATTCGGAAAGAGAAATCATATGAAATACATTAATTCAAATATTAGACTTGTTGATCATATTAAGATGGGCTAGCTTTAGAATTTTATTTTGGCAAAAGAAATCCAAGACATTTATTCAGAGAAAGCTATGATGCCATGCAGAGAAAAGGTGCCTTGACAGGTGACTGTTACAAGAAAAGATGAGTAGATGAATGAACTCATCAGAAATACATAAATCTTATCATAGCTATACTGAATCATCCAAATATCCAGGGATTTAGCAATATATTCAAAAAAGTTCATGCCAATTTTTGTTTCACAGTTTTACATTTGGAACATATGATACTTATTTTACATTCATAATGTAAATCTTATTCAGATGACCTCTACTTTACTATTTATAATATAAATGCCTGCAAACCTAGAAATTACAGATAGGTTATTTCTAGAAATCATGTTTATCTCACAAAGAATCACAATAAATATTGGCTTCTGATTAAACTCCACCTTTGAATTTTTTATTATCTTATTCAAACAAAGGAAATATATACATGCATTAAGTATAAATGAAATTCACCAAAAAAAACATGACTTGTATTTCAACTATTAGACATTTGAATATTAAACTCATTAAATCATTGAGTCAATATAGAAATTTATTTCCTGCTTCAAGTTAAGACAAATTTAAAATAATACTAACATTGGCTCTAGCAACAGCTTAAATCCTGAAGCAATTTTGATTTATATTCATGTAGAATTGGTGTTTGAATCCCTTTTAATGTCAACAATATGTATATACATATATATTTATATAATTTAAAGTTTTTTTCAGAGAGAAATGCTAGCTATGTTTATCTTGCCTTTTCTTAGTCAATCAGAAATTGTCTAATGAATTCACTCAGAAATATTAAGAAAGAAAATTGTTTAGTTTTGCTCTGCTCAATAGAAATAAAACAAGTAAGTTATTTCCAGGTAGCAAGCTGCTTGGCCAAAATTACAGTGCCATTTTCTGTTTCATGCTGTGCTCATTTAGCAAAATAGAATTGGTCACTGGGTTCTTAGCATTGCTTTTCAGAGATGTCATGCGCACTGCAGAAGAGCTAACTAAGTAGCTGGTTGTTCTCTCTGGATAGGGCTTCCTTCCACAACAGAGCTGGCTATTGAAATGCCTCCTGAAGCTTTCACTGAGTAGATACAGGGCAAATGGATTGACACAAGAATTGCAAAAGCTCAGAATCCTGGCTATTAAGGTGACAATCATGTGGCCCAGAGATGGATCAATCTTGTTATAGTTGAAAGATCTATACATATAGAGGATGTGATTTGGAAACCAACAGAAGGCAAAGCAGCCCACGAAGACCAGCACAATTTTAGCAAGGCGTTTCCGAGTTTCCATCTGCAAGTACAAGGAAAAGGCCCATTGGTTAAAATGAAAGGGGAGCCAGCCACATCCAAAACTCATGATACAATAGGAGTGAATTTATTATAGCATATTAACATATCCAAAATACCAAAACTATTTATTTTCCTCAACAATGGCATGATTTCAACAGTTTGATTAAGCCTATTGTGGTCACTACACTGTTCCTATTCATAAAATTTTATAGTTTATACAAGACTAGATAATAAAATATTAACAAATGGCTATGTCTTTATGTGAAAACTGTGATCTTAAAAATAGTTTCTTATTTTAAAACGAAGGGTCCGGTGCACAAAAATTTGTGCACTGGGAAGGTTCCTCAGCCCGGCCTGTGCCCTCTCACACTCTGGGACCCCTCTGGGGATGTCCACCTGCTGGCGTGCCTGGTCAGCCTGGGTGAGGGGCTGATGGCTATTTGCAGGCTGCCCACAGCCCCCCAGTGGGGACCCTCACCCCATTGGGGTGTGTGTGGCCAGCATGGGTGATGGGCTAAAGGGCATTTTTAGGCTTTCTGGCTGCCCACAGCTCCCATTGACCCAATGTCCCAGCAAGGCTGGCTGGAAGCAGGTTTCTGGGGTTTATTTATCTTCTATAATTGATACTGTTCCTTTAAAATGAGGCCTAGGCAGGTAACAAAGCCTCCTGTTGGCTTCAGCTCTGTGGCTTCTATAATTGAAAGAAGGTTGTCTTAGTAGACTCTAGGCAGGCAGTTTCCTCCATAGCTAGCCTGCTGTTTGCTTCAGCTCCGAGGTTTCTATAATTGCAACAATGTTGCAACAATGTTGCCTGGAGCACAGAGAGGCCCCCCTGGCTGGCAGACAGCTTACTCCTGGTGCAACAGAAGCCGCCTGTACTCTAGCTCTGTGACTGCAGGCCTCCATCTTGGCTAGGTTAATTTGCATACAGCCACTCTGATTGGCTGGTGGGCGTGGCTTAGGCGTCCTGTAGAAACAGTCAATTTCATTATTCTTTTATTAGATTAGATACTTTCTCTAGCTTAAAGTTATTTTGTTCATTGTAATTACAAACCTCTTCTATTTGTATTAAATCCACTGGATTAATGAATCACAGAATATAGTCAACCTTAGAATTTCTTTTTTAAATCAGGGTATTTTAATAGGAAAAATACACCTAATAAAACAAGGTATAACTTTTTTAAACCCTTACTGCACACACAAAAACCTTGGGATTTAATTCCAGACTCATAAATCCAAAACACCTGACATAATTGTCAATAAGTATTACTGGGTTAGTTACCTTTACAAATAAATGTGTAGTTTTCTTTATTTTCATAAAATTTACATACTGGGTTTATTCTTTTATAGGCAGGTTTTAAGGAATGTAATAAATAGACTCAATTTAAATATTGGACATTGATCTTTTTAATTCTAAATATCATTTCCTAATATTCTAGAGTCCGAGGTTAGCTGATATTTCCCTGATTTGTTCAAATATTTAAATAAGCTAACATGAATGTGAAAACAATTTATCAAAAGATACTGATAGTAAGCAACAGGAGCTAAAACTAACGGTAGTTTTAGAACATGCCAGAGGAGACTGGAAATGTTTAGGAATCAAACAGGTTTGACATAGGGGAGAAGTAGTTAGTGGCGACAGCAAAGGAAGGAGCAAGTGCAAAGGAGTGTAGGAAGCAGAACGTGGCACTCCAGATGTTTCCCTGGGGCATGGTAGGCAACCCGGCAATATTAAGAAGGTCTATGTGAAATTTATGTTACTGAGCCATGTCCTTCCTAGCAGGTGGAGCTTGGGCGCAAGAATTTCATGGCAATCTATACTTAGGCAGTCAAAAGCACAGGCAGGCCGTTGGCATTGAGATTACTTCTCAACAGATGTCAAGCACAATGACCCAGCCTGAGTGTATAAATCTCACTAGGGAAATTTATAAAAACAAGGCAGAACTAAGGCCAATAAGAAAAAATGATGGAGGGTGGGGAGTGGGTAAGAGGAACCCAACTCTAGAAACCAGCTCCCAAGACTCTGAATTAAAGGTGTATACAAAAAGGAAAAGCACATGACCTGGACATTATGGCTTCAATTATGCCAGAAACTTAGACAATAAATCTATTAATTTATCTAACAATCGCTTTAATGCTTGGGGATTTTTTTAAGACTTTGAAGCAGACGTGGCTCTCTGATGGTAATGGTCATCAATAGAGGCAACCTTCCAAGCAGAAACCTTTAGGAGAGTCTGCCATTGCTAAGGTGCCCAAAGCCCCATCTACAGTCTTGCAAATTCTAATGATCTGCTATTCAACGTGTCTTCATTCAAATTAGAGACCATCAGCTATAACCTCCCTGCGCCTTTGGAAGAAGGCCCTCACTCGGAGTGCACACATGCACAATTTAAAACTTTGTCCCGTAAGTACAGTATTTCCATCTCTTTGAGGATTAACATAAATTTTCCTTATGTTAGGGCTGGATATTCTTTAAGGAAGAAAGAATATATAAGGTACATGTTGCGATTTTTAAATTAATGTACAATCTTTATAGGAAAATCTATAAAATTGAGTTAGACTAAGTATGATTTCAACACCAGCCTCCCTTTGATCATTCTCTTGTTCTGCTGCCCTGTAACCAGAACCTTCCACTGTGGCATCCTACCAAACCTCATCCCCAGCCCCAGGCAGTGTCCTTCAGCCCTTTCCTGATTCATCCTTCTCCCAGACTTTCTGTCATCCTTACCTTGGAGGGCTAATGGAGGAAGATAATAATTAAATAAATGTATACTTAAACTGCGAACATTTTCTGTTTTATTGGGTGGTTCTTTGCATTAACACTTGCATGTAAAATAATTCTTCTGAGACATTACATTTTAATAATTGTAGGCCCAGAAGGCACAGTAGCAAGACCTTGGTAGGCCTTTTCAGAGCTGTGACATGGCCACATATTAGGGACCCCCAATACCCGTTCCAGTTCAGGCCGATGCACATCCCAGGACCCTCTGTCTGTTATCATCCCTCCTGGTATTGAGAACCCATAAAATTGAACACAAAATAGCAGTACTGCAACTGACCAGGGCACCGCGAACACACACACACACACACACACACACACACGTGCACACACACACACCAAGCTTACCTGTTTTTTGGTATGTTCATTGTATTCTCCAGGAAGATTATGTGCACTTTTAATTAAGGTCTTTGCAATATGATAATAATAAACGCTAATAATAGCAAGGGGTATGAGGAAATACACCAAGAAGATGAGCACTGAATGAATCTTTGGGTGTAATTCATCAGTCTGAGGGTAGGGTATGCACGCTGCGAAGCTGCCGTTATCCAAGCTGTCAATGCGCACCACTTCCGAAAACACCGCTTCGGGAACAGCCAACAGCACTGAGACCACCCAGATTCCCACGGCCTTCACACAGGTCCACAGCACCGCCCCTGACGTCTGGATGTCCATGGGGTTTACAATGGCTTTGTACCTGCGAAGCAACATGCCGCAAATTACTCTTAAGAAAGGAAGTGATAAAGGAGGGAGAGAGGGAGGGAGGGAATGGAGGGAGGAAAGAGAAATCTTACCTGCTAAGAGAGAGATGCCAAACTCCATTTTGCCCTAGCTGTTTTGCACTAAGATCCCTGGTGTCTCTGTCTGCTTATTCTACTGCTTATTAGCACCGAAGAGAAGAAGGAGAATAAGACAGAGAAAAATATCTAAAGTTGTTATTTCCAAATTGCAGTAATTTGCTTACCCTTTCACAAGTTTTTTTGTAAATATACACAATAAATGTCATTATTTATTGAATACTTTTAATTAAATACTGTTATTTTTGAAAAAAATCTATTGCTACTATAATTGCTATAACATGCAGTAACCATAAAATGCCCACAAAATATTTATTAAATTCTACCTTGATACACTTCTTTAGCTTATAAATCTGAGTCACTTACTTTTTTCTAAGGATACTAGAGGCTCGGTGCATGACATCGTGCACTTGGTTGGGGGGAGGTCCCTCAGCCTAGCCTGTACCCTCTCTCAGTTCAGGAACCCTCAGAGGATGTCTACCTGCCTCAGGGGATGTTCACCTAAGCTGGCAGTTGGACGTCCCCCGAGGCATCCTTAGCTCTGCCATGGAGGTGGGAGACTGCCACTGCTGCTGCGCTCTCTAGCCATGAGCCTGGCTTCTGGCTGAGCAGTGCTCGCCCTGTGGGGGTGCACTGAACACCACGGGACAGCTCTTGCATTGAGCATCATCCCTCTGGTGGTCAATGCACATCATAGCCACCAGGTATACCACCGTTCAGTCGATTTGCATATTAGCCTTTTATGATATAGGATCAGTAAATCTTAGAGACTAATTCAAATGGGGATTTTTCCCCATCATCCAGTTGTAAGGACTGAGAGAAATGGAATGATATTTTATCTTTAAATTTCAATTTTATTTAATGTGGAGACCTCATGAAGTCCTCTCACCTCCCACCTGCCACCATCATAGTGGTAAAGGGTCCACTGCAGGACATAAAAGCTTCAGCAATCCAAACCCTCTGCTGCTAACTTAGTCAGCACATTGGGGCAATGGTAATGCAAACAAACCAAATTGTATGTAAACCTCACACTATTTATATTTGTCTTTGAAGATAGGTTAGGTTAGAGTATACCTAGATGGTTAACAAGATAGAGATAAAAGTAAGTTTGGTCAAACAAATCTGCAGTGTTACTATATCTCTGATAACCACTAGAAAATCACTTAAGGTCTTTTCCTTTCCTCTGTGGATTGAGGATAAAAAATCTCCCTCAAAATTTTATGATTAGAAAAAAATGTATAGAGTACCTGTCACAGTGCCTGGCAATTAGCAGATATTAGCCATGTGGTGACCTTGTACCTTCTCCTTATTTACATTGATTTAGTCTGATGTTCTAAAAACTAAAAATATTGCAAGCTGGATGACAATCATGTAAGGCCTCCTTCAGGGTCTGTCGGATGCTTTCTTTCTATTTCCCCCAGGACAGGAAGAGCACCTTCTGCCTCAGTCCCATTCTGAGGAAGCCTCTCTCTCCTTTGGGGCTTGAATCAGAGTGTCATCCTCTGATCCTCAATAGAAAGAAGCTCATTTGCATTTTGATCTGGAGGATCTTCCCATGTGAAATAGGAAGCGTGGAAATGAAAGGAGAACAACAGCAAAGGGGCTCAGCACCAAATTAAGTAAAATAGCACGAGTCACACATTTTGTCAGACTTCACACATAGATAGAATCTTGGTTACTGTTCTGTTTACTTGTACCTCTTCTTAAGAAACGCAATTATAATCAGTAACTAGAATGAGCTAAATTTTTTTGCTTTTTAAATTTTTTATCAGGTTGATAACATTCAAAGAGGTTTATTTGCTCGTTTTTAAACTCAGAGAGCGCTAAGAGTACTACAAAGAAAAATAGAAGTCCATTGTAACAAACATCTCAGACCTGGCTCCTATGTTAAAATAAATTTCACATTATTCCATGTATATAGGAAATGTAATTCTGCCACTGTCTCCTGGATCAAATATTATAGATATTAGCTCTTGATATCCCATTGTGGTAATTGAAGATTTTTCTCCCTGCAACCTCTATTTCCCCCATTCCCAACTTCCTGATTTAGTAAATTATATTTTTATACTAGTAAAATGGTCAATAGATTATTATGACTAAACAAATATCACTCACTGCCTAGTTAAGTAGTATATTGTGACATTCTCATTTGTATATGCATGTCTGATTTTCCTAGAGTTTCTACTTAATAACTTTTTTCATTTGTATGATTTTCCATTAACCTGCATTTAGTCCTTTTCTAAATGCTATTTCATCAACTTCCTGGGGTCCCAGTGGTTGAATCTCAATTATTCCTCTTTCTTAATTTTTTACTTTATCAAACTCATCTAAATTTTCTTTGGGGTTTTATTTTCTAAGCTATCTTATTAGCTTTAGCTTACTTCTTTTCTTCTAGATTGTTTATTATGTTTTTATTTTTTTATTTTTTATTGTTGAAAGTATTACATATGTCTCCCCTTTTTCTCCCATTGGTCTCTTATAGCCCAAATTCTAGAAGTTCTTTCTAGCTTTCCAGTTATTATGTGGCTATGGACATAATACAGAAAATGTTTCATTTTCTTTTCCTTCTAGAATAGTTTCAAGTTTGTTTTGCTGTTGTTTAGTTTCTTTATCCTAGAACTACTACTCAAAAGTTAAATATTTATTGCCTGAGAATTCATATTTAAGATCAAAGTAAGGAAAGGCTGATTACAAATTCTTTTATACATGAAAGAAAAGGGAAATACAGAAATATGGGGCAGGATGAGGGTGCTGTTGGTCACTACAAATAGACTAGTTACTAGACTTTCATTTTAGATTGTTAGAAAAAAATATTCTGAATTTTCCTTTATGGTTTGTTGTTGTTGTTGTTAATCCTCAAACTTCACTCTAGGATATTTTTCCATTGATTTTTAGGGAGAGTGGAAGAGAGAGGAAACATCGATGTGATAGAAACACATGATTTTAAAGAAAGGAGTCTGCAACTGAGGTATGTGTCTTTGACCAGAATTAAACCCAGGCCCTTCTGTCTGCAGGCCAACACTCTATCCTCTGAGCCACACCAGCTAGGGCTTTCGTGATTTTAAAAGGGAGGAAAAGGTCACTTCCCTACTCTCACCTCTACCCCATAGCAAAGCACATTTGCAGAAGAACTACAATCATTAAGGATGATGGGAAAAGTTCAAATAGGAATAAAAGTAATGACTCTCTTGTCCTGATAAGATTGTCATGGTAAAGCTAGCAACACATCCAGAGTTTTTGGTGGAGATGTACCTAGTGGGAGTCAGGACACACGTTTTCAGTAGGATGATTCTTAGCCACCTCCTGCAGGAAAGGGAAAATAGATCCCATGGATCTTCCACTAACTGATACACATTTGATCAAAAAGGGTATCGCCCTCAGCAGTTTTTCTCAGTGGTTAGAGCGTCAACCTGTGGACTGAAGTTTCCCAGGTATAATTCTGGTCAAGGGCACGTACCTCAGTTGCAGGCTCAATCCCTGGGCTCATCAGGTTGTGTATGGGAGGCAACCAGTCATGGTGTCTCTCTCACATTTATGTTTTTGATGTTTTTCTCTCTGTGTCTCTCCCCTCACACCCTTCCCCCGCCCTGCCACTCCATTCTCTCTCTCTCTCTAAAAAAAAAAAGGAAAAACTACCTCAGGTGAGGATTAACAACAACAAAAAAGAATATTCCACATTTTATAAAGCCAGAAATTATAGTTGAAAACACAGATTACTGAAGGGTCATTATTACTACTAAACCAGAGCTTATAACTGTCAAATAATGTTATACACTAACCAATACTTCATGTGCATTTTTTAAAGTAAAAACACATAGTGCAAATTATTATGAACATATTTGATCATATTTCCTTTGAATATTTATGAAAATGTAGGAATGAAATAGTCCCTCAGTATTCTTTCTCATTGAATTTAGTAGCATAATAGTATGCATAAAAAGTGCATGTGTTTTTTTCATGCATATAGTCTTAGAAAGTTATCTTTAACTGAAAACTGGAAACTAATCAATCAAAATTCACATAAAGATGACATAATCATCATTCACATATTAAATATCGATAAATATAGTATATGATTCTTTATTGATGCCTGTTTTGAGTATTGCTTATTATATTTGTATACAGTCTTAATTGAATCTAAAGGGGTAATTAAATTAAATCATATTATACAATATATAATGAAAATTATATAATTTTAGCTCATATACTAATAAAGTTATCAAGACATCTAAAAATCTCCATCTATAAATGTCTGCAAAGCTTTCTAGTTATACCACCCATAGTTTCTTTTTTTATACCAAACTTATCGAAGACCAACAAAGTCCAAGGTGAACTATCTGAAAAGTAGAGGATTTCGTGGAAGCAAAAGAAAGAATTTCAAAATGGCCCAGCCAGCATGGCTTAGCAGTTGAGTGCTGACCTATGAACCAAGAGGTCACCGTTAGATTCCCAGTCAGAGCACATGCCCAGGTTATGGGCTTGATCCCCCCTGGCAGGGCATGCAGGAGGCAGCTAATCAATGATTCTTTCTTCTCATTGATGTTTTTATCTCTCTTCCTCTCCCTTCCTTTCTGAAATAAATAAAAATACATTTTAAAAAAAGACTTTCAAAAAGCATTGTAGGCCTCCGGGTCAAATACTCTAAAACAGACAAAAATCTTCTTGAAACCAGAGCCTGTGTCCTTCTCTCTGCTGTTACTTGTAATGTGTAACACAATGCCCGACCCATAGTAGATTCTCAATGAATCTTTACTGAACTTATGTAGAAACATGGCCTGAGCAACAAGGAGATGATTTCATTAAGAGCAGTTTTGGTAGAGTGGGGTGGTAGTTGCTGGCTATTAGGTTGCTGTGAGTATGGAAATGAGAAATGGGAACAGTCTAGTCAACTGATGCCCAAGCTGGATCAATCTCCAGAACCACTGAAAATAGATAGAGTATTATTACATTTCCTCCCAGACTTACTAGTGAAGCAATGAAGCATAGTAACATCCATCCCGGGTAAAAACTGTTGTTTAAATTTTAACCCTGCTACCCTGGCTTCTGTACACACCCGCTTGCTTTAACAATAGGGTAGTTACCTCAGTTTCCAGACCAAGACCTGGAAACTCACATAAATCACCCCATTTTGTTGCCAGCCCACATCACAAAGGTTATTCTTCCGTGCCTGAGGACCAGAACCACAAAAGATTGGTTCCCATTGACTCAGTGGCTCCCGGAACTGAGACTGTAGAGATGACCTTTAGAGAGTATTAACTTGCTCAATTCTGCTTCTGTGTAATCTGCTTTCGCAAGATAGCCCCACATTCCAATGTCTAGCAGGATGTGGTTTTTACCTTTAGAAGTTCTTGACTGTAGTCACTCGGGGAGAGCTAATGCCCCCTCATAACCACCAGCTTTTGAATAAATGACTCTTTAATTTGACTTCTTAGGGCGTCCTTTGTGCAATTCATGGGGTATATTACAACATTAGCACAGAGTCTCTAGCCTGAAAATGGAGAAATTCTGCATTTTATAGGATTTTCAAGTGATTCTCACTATAAACCAAGTTTAGAAACCACCTCTCCAAAAGACTGACTGTGGCAGTGAGCATCTCTCCACAGGCTCCCTGTGACGCGTGCACATTCCGCATCAGTGAGGATCAGAAACCCAGAGGAAGTTCAGTGATTGAGAATCAGATGCCTTCACAGTGTGTCATATTATGTTTTAAGAGTATTGATAACTTTTAGCAGTAATACTTCTTCTGAAGGAAATTACTAAATTTATCATTCAAAAATATCTAAGCATATTCATACAATAGAATGGCTAAAATTATAAATAACATATTAAAATAATCTAATATATGGATGTCACTTAAGAAAGGATGAAAAACACCTTTCTCATTACAGAAGGGGTCAGCGATTATAATTGTTCTTTACCAGGGGGGAAAATCACTTTGTTCTTAATTTGTTAAAATGTGAGACTTAAATAACAAATGTTTGATAAGGAAGAGAATAATGACAACTTAAGTTGATGAAGGCAGTGATTGGAACTAGCCAATCTATGATTATAAAGGAATTGAGGAGAGGCTATAGATGCTGAAGAGATGATCATTAGTTGTACAAGGGAACCATTTTGCTCTCCACTTTAGTGCCTATTTTCTGACAATTAACTGCATGTGTGAATAAATACTGATTTGAATTAGTGAGTCATTTGTCATCTTGACTCATAGGTGACATGGAAGTAGTTACACAGCAACCCACAGCTTTCACATTATTTCACTTGCTAAAATAGTCCTGTGCTGCTAAACTGATTAGTGTGCTCATTTTACAGAAAAGCTTATCAAGACTAAGGGATTACATGATGCTTAAATGATTACAGAGCCAGTAGCATAAGACTTAGATGTTGCGATTATAGATTTGATATGTTTTAAACTATAGCATATTACAGAGAATACAATTGAAGCATTAAATGCTTTATCTACTTTATCAATTTTTAGACATTTGATCTCCTATCTTCATAAAGTCAATGGTATTTTTAACTGCAAAGACTTAACTTATATCTGTAATTATGCTTTCTTAATTGATTATGTTTATAGTAGAGAAACTAAGCCTCAATGGTATCAGCAAGTACTGTTTCATATTCTTTTAATTCATCTCTTAAAACTGCATTTTCATAGATTTTATGTAAATGTCTATAATCATTTGTAGGTTGTACTTTCATAATCTAAATCTGGTCCCAAATGAGATGTTAAATGGTTGGTTCTCTCTTAAAATGTGGTTCTTTTTTAAAAATCAATTTGACAGAAAAACCAAGATGGCGGCATAGATAAACACCTGAAATTGCTGCCTCGCACAGCTGCTTCAAAACTACAATGAAAAGAAAAAACGGACACTACCCAGAACCTCAGGGAGGCTGTCTAAGTGAAAATTCTACAACTAGAAGGAAAGAGAAAAGCACACCGAGACACAGAGGAGATGCGGAAGTAAAGTGCAGAGGTACAAAGGCGTGCGAGGAAAGGGTTGGCAACTGAGGATGTGGTTGTCTTTTTCAATGTGGAGGGAGTCACAAGCTCCCAAAGTCTCTGAACTCCAGTTCTGGGCAAGTTTCTGGGGATCCAGACTCATACGGGGAGAAACTGGACTATCTGGCATTGGGAGGAACTCCAGAGTGGCTTTCTCTCAGAGGTGCTTGCAGCAATTACCGCAGGACACTGAGACCCAGGGCCTCTTAGGGCTGGGCTGAGGATCAGCCATAGCTGTTTGCTCTGCCCTGTTGATTTCCTGAGACCCCGCCCCATCCCAGCTGCATGCAGAGGCTTTTGCATATAAAAGGCCTGGCCCTTTGCAATCTAAAATTACCTAACAAACTGCAGTTGGGTCAGAGAGACCCAGAACATCCAAATGAAGGCCCAAAGCTCCACAGCAGCTTGAATTGCTTCACAGATGGGCCTCATCTGGGCATCTCCAAACCCCAAACAGAGAAGAAGAAGCTGCAGATTTCTCTGTAGCTCCTGCTGGGTAGCTCAGGCAGAGGCTAAATTAGCACCTCCTTAGAGATCCAAGAGCCAGTGTACCCAGTGGTCAGAGTGGGACCATCCAGATTACAACTTCTCAGATTCATAAAGGACACACTCAGAGAGAAGACTCAGTGAGCCCCAAAGCCCCACTGAAGCAAGACTTTCCCCATAAGGGTGTCTCCAGCACAGTTCTCCCACTGTAGACATAGCTGATTCTCACAGCCAATTGGCCTGGAGATCAATTCCTCCCAGTGATACCAACAACAATCAAGCCTTAGCTACAACAAGACTGTGCACAAAGTCTACAAAGGGGTGCACCAAGAGTGTCCACCTCAGGTAATTGGGGAGGCTGAGCCCGTGGGCCCTATAGGACACCTAGCACAGAAAGCCACTCTATCAATGCAGGGAAGCAGCCAAAATGTGGAGACAAAGAAACAAGTCACAAATGACAGAAATGGAGAAAAGCAAATGACTGGATATAAGTTCAAAACCATGGTTATAAGGTTTTTAAAGAATTTTCTAGAAACCACCGATAAATTTAGTGAGATCCTCAAGGATATGAAAAAGGACCAGCTAGAAATTAAGCATACACTGACTGAAATAAAGAATAATATACAGAGATCCAACAGCAGACTAGAGGATCACAAGAATCAAGTCAAAGATTTGAAATACAAAGAAGCAAAAACACCCAACCGGAAAAGAAAAAAGAAAAAAAGATCCAAAAATATGAAGATAGTGTCTGGGACAACTTCAAGCATGCCAACATCCGAATTATCGGGGTGCCAGAAGAAGAGAGGGAGCAAGATATTGAAAACTTATTTGAAGAAATAATGACAGAAAACTTCCCCTATCTGGTGAAAGAAATAGACTTACAAGTCCAGGAATCACAGAGAATTCCAAACAAAATGAATCCAAAGAGGACCACACCAAGACACATGATAATTAAAATGCCAAGGGCAAAAGACAAAGAGAGAATCTTAAAAGCAGCAAGAGAAAAACAGTTAGTTACCTACAAGGGAGTTCCCATATGACTGTCAGCTGATTTCTCAACAGAAAGTATGCAGACCAGAAGGGAGTGGCAAGAAATATACAAAGTGATGAATAGTAAGAACCTACAACCAAGATTACTTTACCCAGCAAAGCTATCATTCAGAATTGAAGGTCAGATAAAGAGCTTCACAGACAAGAAAACGCTAAAGGAGTTTACCACCACCAAAGCAGTATTATATGAAATGCTGCAAGGCATATTTTAAGAAGAGGAAGAAGAAGAAAAAGTAAAGATAAAAATTATGAACAACAAATGCACATCTATCAACAAGTGAATCTAAAAATCAAGTGAATAAAAAATCTGATGAACAGAATAAATTGGTGAATAGAATAGAATCAGGGGCATATAAAGGGAGTGGACTGAAAAATCTCAGGAGAAAGGAATGTTGGGAGTGCTGGAAGAGACTGGACAAAAATCGTACACCTATGGATGAGGACAGTGAGGGCGGGTGGTAAGGGCAGAAAGTGGGGAGGGAACTGGGAGGAGAGGAGCTATGGGGGGGGGGAATAGGAACAACTGTAATGATCTGAACAATAAAGATTTTTAAAAATCAATTTGAATTCAACCACATTTAATAAAATTTTAATTTTTAAAATATTCCCTCCAAAATTTCACAAATAATAAATGTGAAGGAGTAGGTCTAGATTAAAAATTTAAACATATTCTCAATGAAAATCTATATAAGAAAAGAAATTAAAACTCAAGGGAGTCAAGGAATGTGCTAGGGAGAAGTGAAGGTTTAGTGTTTATTTCTCCTCCCCATGAGACCTAGGAGTAACTGGAAATAGAAGGTACTACCAAGAGCCTTAATAAGTCAATAGTGTTCATAAGGAGTAGGGTATGGACTAATAGCATTTAATATTTTATATCAATAATTAAAACAAGTTAAGATGGCTCATTAAGTTTGAAGCAAGCAAAATTAAGCTGGATTATCACTTTGTAGCATAAAAATGAAAATAATCTTGATCATATGGAAATAAATGATAATAAAGAAACAAAGAAGAGCAAATGATAAAACAAAAAAAGGATGTTTCCCTAGCCAGTTTGCTCAGTGGATAGAGCATTGGTCAGTGGACTGAAGGGTCCTGGGTTTGATTCCAGTCAAGGGCAAGTACCTTGGTTGCAGGTTCCCTGATTCTGGTTGGGGTATGTGCAGGAGGCAACCAATCGATGTGTCTCTCTCACATCAATGTTTCTCTCTGTCTCTCCCTCTCCCTTCTACTCTCTCTAAAAATAAGCGGGGAAATATCCTCAGGTAAGGATTAACAAAAATTAAAAATAAGTTAAAAATAATGTCTAAGGAAGATATGGGTCCTTTAGTACAGAAAATAAATAAACTTTGGAAATATCAGATTGTCAGTGAATTGGGGATGTGAGTCAGGTTCTCCAAAGAGCTGAAACTAATCTGGTTTCATACACTGTGATCTAAAACCTACACAAGACCTTGGAAATTGGTGAACCCTCCTGAGAAATCTGCATCTGCAAGGGCCAAGGTAAGTTATTTTGGGTTTTGAAAAACACCAATAGGAACTGTACTGCTGGTGACAACTAACAAGAAGGAAAACGTTTGAACGTGACTGTCTGACTTTATGGCTCAGCCAGAACAGATGTCAAAAGCATTACTATCGGCTAAAGACTGAGAGGGACATCGTAGAGGGTTCCTTTTCCCACTGAGAAGGGTACGAATAGAGCCAACCTAAGTTATGCAGTGAGAGACTTGTCTGAGATGGGGTGGCACGCAATAGTGAGACAGGCAAGCACTGGAGCACTGGACTGAGCATCTGGTTGCCTCACCAGCTATCAGTGTCCCTTGTCATCTTTGCGTCATTGTTTGCTCCATGCTCAGAAAGGAGGTAACAGGGTCCCATCTTAGGGCCCTTAGCTTTAGACATTATTTTTATTTTGCAAATAAACAAAATACTTATTTGTGGGCATGCCTTTAGTGCTGTTTTATCGTTTCCTCCAACTTGAACATCTGGACATAATAGAGTCAGAACGAGCACCCTGATGCCGTAAGCCCCAGACTAGTGTATCCTCTCTTTATTTATATAGAGTGTCCCAAAGGTTTTAGATCAAGGTGGATGAATAATCTTTAAAACCTATATAGCAATATATAAATAATAGCAATAGTGTGAATATTATGAGGACTATACAACACCTAACTTAATGTGTGCATTAGAAGGGAAAAGAAAATAAGCTAGAAGTATTTGAGACTAATTAATAAAATATATCTGATTATTGGAGGCAAAAATAACAGCTTTTATCTAATGAAAAACCATATAAATTCAAATTAGCTAATAAATTAAATGCAGATTACAATTCATCCTGTTTCTATAGTCATGTAAATACAACAACTGGGCACTTGGTATGCAAAACAAATTTTCCTTTTGAATTGGAACCTAGAAAGCTCCCAGACAAATGTACTGTAGGACTCACATTGCATGAAAGTATGGGTCTCTTTCTGTTTTTCAACTTTTATTTCCCTATACCTGGTTTTCCTCCCTTTTTTATATTCATTGTACTATATTTGTACCTTTATCTGTTAGATGCCTTAAATTCTTTTGGAATAAGTTGAAAATAAATAAGTTATCATAATACCCTTGTAATTACCTAGTTATTAATAACAGGAAAAGAACAAAGGGAAGTAACCTTCTCCTACCATTAAGACAGGGAAGGCATGTCCCCTGCAAAACATTGGGGGTGGGGGAGGGAACTGGATAAAGGAAAGATAGCTGCCTGTCCAGTAGAGTTTGGATGTCTGGGGAAGTTGAGATCTTTCAGTCACACCTGGGAGCAAAGGTCATTGGCCAGATGGGCATGGCCACTGCAAGTCCGTGAAGATTTGGGATTCACTCCTCCACAAAGGAGACTACTTTCTTAGTGCCCCTTGGTGTGTTGTGCTTTTCTCCTGGCTTGTGGGGCTCTTTAGCTCCTGCTCCCTTGCATTGTGTGGACCCAGCTCCAATATGAAAAGGAAACAACAATTTTGCTGTTAGCTTTACTGAAACTCTAGCTACACTTCTACGACTGGGCTAAGGGAAATGAGTTATAATTTCATGAAAATAAAGCTTTCTACCACATCTCATTCTCCCATGGGGCCTCTGGAAATGCTTCTTACAGTGGTGCTCCAAGAACCCACCTCCCACTAGCAATGGGAGAAGAAGAGGCACTTTTTTCTCTGATAACAATCACTCTGGAAACATGGGCTGTTGGTATGGTGAATGTGGATTTCTGCCTTAGGTATGTGTGGTCAGCCCAAACTCCTGCGAAGAGCTTCAGAAGCACATTCTGAGAGCCAGTCTCAACACACTGCCCCAGGCTACGGAGCAAGGCACAACACAAAAGCCAGCTATTCAATCAGCACCTGAGCTTCTATAAGGAGATTTGGTGAAAAACCAGCAAACAGATGATGGCACTCCCGCTCACCACTGGACAAAGACTGATAAAAAGCTCCCTAAGGCCTCGCGAGTGTTAGACATCAGGCCCACATTTGATCCATTTCAATATTTGAACAAATAATTATAGCAAAGGAAATATATGTTTGCATTGATGTAACATGCCAATAATGTTAATGATTCAAGGGTTCATATCTAAGAGCACAAGTTTAGTTATGGAATTAAATATGTTTATCCGAACTATCAAACAAAAGCTTGAAATAATTAATACATTAGCACCATAGTCCGATTAGATGCAATATTATTTTTGTATTCAATCCAACATTAGATATAGAGTATCAGAAAAACAACCTAAGCTGATATATTAAATTAATATTAATTTCATTTTATTGTCTTATAGAATTTTATAATTACATTTATAATTGCATTTTAGTTGACATTTACATTAAAAAACAGCATAAGAAATTTATTTCTAGTTTTACATTTATAAGTACACAAAATAATAAAGTTTATACTGTAGCACTAGGAGTCTGTGGGATTTTTTTTTTTTTTTTTTTTTTTTGCTATAAAGGAAAAAGGAGAACTCATTCTTAAAAATTACTTCCATTTTAAATATGGGATTTTGAAAGCCAAAATGTCTTTAAGAGTTCAAGAAAGTATATCCCGAGTTTGGGATGCAGCTACTGTAATAAGTCGTGAAGATTTTTGTAATGCCAATCATAAGCAAAGCGTGGCTTATGGGGTTCCCCCTACCTAGTATCATAGCACACAAGTCTCAACAGTGAGAGAGGGGAGAAAGTGTGTGTGTGTGTGTGTGTGTGTGTATAAAACTGGTAGAAATGACACAATGCAGAATATGCCAATACTTTTAATTAGCTATTTAATGGGAGCAAGAAAAGAAGTATATTTTTTATACACTAACAAAAAATTCTTCAACATAAAAGTTAAAAGTGAACTGGGAGCACCACTATCACCATTTCAGATTATGCACAGCCTTTCCTCCCATTCTGGTTATGCAACGTCTCTAAGGTACATTCCCAGGGGGCACAATGATCTGTCCTAGGATGAATCAGCTGAAACTCCTCAAAAGAATTTGGAAAGTCAGAGATTAATAACCAGAACTACCACACTGTGTTATCCATACCACCCACATCAAACAATGTGATTTAGGCCTCAAGGTAGATTCATAAACATTTATTTTTTATTTCAGAATCTGCTATTTGGTAATACTGTCATCAACGACATATAATTAACTTTGCACTTCACATTGGGATATGCTTGCTAAAATCTAATTATCTATCTGTTTCTTTTTCTACCTTTATTTAAACCACATCATGAGGATAAAGTATTTAGTTTGGTTTAACAAACAACTGAATTTGCTGTTTAAAAACTCTAATAATGGCTTTTTTAAGTGTTCATATTGCTACCACCACAACTTAATTTGAATTCAGGGTGTGTTTTTGTATTTGGCAGTTACATTTATTACATTTTTTCCCATTCTATTGAATCTAATGAATAAGATTTGGTAGTTCTTTTAATCTTGGTGCTGTGTTTTAAATGTAATTTTTTAGTCTGTCATTAAATAGAAAAAAAAATTAGTAATTTCTTATTCCTAGAGGAAATGTAATAATGTGCTTAATAGTGAAGACTGCAGGCTTTGAACTGGTTTCAAATACTGGCTCCACTGTGAGATTAGGAAAATGCTGTTGAATTTCAAGTCTTAATTTTCCTTACTTTAAAATGAAAATGATGATAGTGCCTACTTCGTGGTATTGTGAGGATAATAAATTCACACAAAAACACTTAGCATAGTGTCTTATTCTTGTTTCTAAATTTGTCTTGTTCTTGTTTCCAAATCCACAAGAAATTAAAATATTTGGAGAGATAAAGTATGAGGAGATCAAGTACAAATCCACACCTAGATTATTATGTTCTGGAAGAACAACAGAAGTGTACACAATATAAAACAAAATATTTCCAAGCCATTTACGTGACTTTTAGAATGTATTAGTATTGTGTGATTTCACCACCAATGATTTCAGTTCCTCAATTTATATTTCCAAAACATGCTGACAGGCAAGGGTAGCTAGCTTCTGGACCAAGGAGAAGAGACAACTCACTGTTCTTTATCATTATTATTAAAGGATCCACACAACAGAGTACATGATTCACATAACAAACTGAAAAAGTCAGTGAATGTGTGAGGCACAGCATTTTCTCTGACCTTTGTCAAAGCCAATTTATCTGTGTGTCTCCATGACAAGAGAGAAAAATGGTGTGAAATAAATTTAAGCCCTGGATCTTGTTTCTAATGTTATCTTTAAAAATGAAAGCATAATGTTCATAATTTTAACTATTGCAGTATTAACTATTAAGTTTCACCTCAATCCTTACCTAGTATTTCTTCAAACTTTCTATTTAAAATGGGTTCCCTAAAGAAGGGCAGTTAAAATAAAAAGTCACATTTTAATTATGAAATCCAAAGAAAACTCAAAAAAAAGGTAATAGAAATCATGTCAATCAAAATGAGATGGATAATGTATCCAAAAGCACATATCTTCATAGAAATATGGTTTTAGAGAAAATATTACACAGACCAAAAAGCCAATCCAAAATATTCAGTTTAAAAAGACAATAGCTCTCAAATCACCACTGAATATTTTCTTCCTTTAATTAAAATTAACTCCTAAAACCAAAATAATGTAAGGGTATTATTGCAAATACCAGGAAATTTAGTGCATTTACTTTTCATTAGTAGCCTAATATGTAAATTAAAGAGGAGGGTGAACACCACCTTAATCATCACAGTTAGTTTATCTAAATAGCTTAAGTCAACACCCCATCCCCAAGAGAATTAGACTATATGCAAAGATGCCCAATTGAACATCACTCCAAATTTGGACATGCCCAATTTTGCCCCCACTCCCATCCAGTTCATCCCTCCTGGTTAAAAGCCTAAAAGTATGGTTATAGAGAACCTGCTGTAGGGACACTGGACTCAGGTTCAGCCGTCCTGGGTTCTCCTCCCAGCTCTGCCCAGGAGCTTACATTCCTTGTGCCTCAACATTCTTACCTGGAAAATGGTCCCGTTGAACTAGTTTATCTGCAAGGTAGAGTAATGGACACTTCCCACCCTTAAAATATGTGAAAGGCAGATGTAATAGCAAAGATGTATTTTTACAATACTGTTTTAAAATACAGGTATTTGGTATCTCTTTGTGAAAAAACAAACAACATATCATTAGACTTGAGGTATTAAAACAAACAAAATGTGTAAAGTCATCTGTCAGAAGAATAGTTACTATACTAGTTGTTTGTGCTTCAAGTAAATAGCATAATTTAGTTGTTACGTGTAAATGATGTTTCTCCTTATTTGGAAAAAAAAATCAAAATCTAACATTTCCCTAATATTAAAGAAGACATTCTTACTAATCAGGTTGTTAAGCTACCAAATAAGAAAACTGCACATCTGCTTTTTTAAGCACACAGAGAAAACCTATACAAGATGACTACATTGGCCCAGCCAGTGTGGCTCAGTGGTTGAGCATGGACCCATGAACCAAGAGATTACTGGTTTGATTCCTGATCAGGACACATGCCCAGGTTTGGGCTTCAGCTAGGTCCCCAGTGGGGGGCATGTATGAGGCAGCCTGTTGATGTTTCTCTCTCTCTATCCCTCTCCATTTGTCTCTCTCTAAAAACCAATAAAACCATTTTTTTTTAAATAATTAGTTGCTGAAGGATTTGTAAGGTTAAAAAAAAACAAAAGGTAGCTACACTATTGCCTATGTATTCTATAGCTGTTCTATAAAATAGGATAAAAACTCCCAAAGTGTGTGGAAGGGAAGAGGAAGAGTAATATATGCGATTTAAAAACTACTTTCAACTAATGCAATTTTAGTTATTTTAAAAGTAATAATTTTCATATTTTCAAGCTTCCCATCTCAGTCGTCTTTACCTTCTTTTACTCTAATTCCCAAATACACACGCTCCCTCGCCTCCTCCCAGCCTTTCCTTTCTGCCCCTCCCTCCTCCCCTCCCCAGGTGCACTCCCCGCCCCTCCCCACCACTTTGTAGGCCGCCCCACGGACACCTGTTCCCTCACCTGTCGGCGCTGAGGGCAGTGAGCGTGAACACGGACACCCCCACGGAGGTGAGCTGGATGACGGGGATCAGTTTGCAGCCCACCTTCCCGAACATCCACTCGTCAAAGAAGTAGCGCGAGGCATCCACGGGGACGCAGGTGAGCAGCAGCAGCACGTCCCCGGCGACCAGGTTGGAAATGAAGATGTTGGGGGCGCTCATCATGGCGCTGTTGGTGATGAAGATCTTCACCAGCACGATGTTGCCCAGCAAACCCACCGTGATGATGAGCAGGTAGAGAGACGGGATCACGCAGCGGATCACCAGCTGAGCGGTGGTCCCCGGGGAAGCGGGCAGGAAATCCCCGTCCAACAAGCCGGGAAAGAAACCGCTCTGGTTCTGGCCGGCGGTCTGGGAGAGGTTGCAGAGAGACTTGGGGGGCATGGTCTCTTTTCCAGGAGCGTGCGCTGGGGTCTTGGTGCGCCCAGGTGCCCTGAAAAGTGGATTTCCCTGACAAGTTTACTGCCTGTGGGGAACGCGCCACACTGCGCGTCCCGGAGGGGACGGGCGTGGGAGAAATCTGTCCACACGCTCCTGCGCTTCACTTCTACAAGAGGAACGTTGGCTCCGAATTAAAAAAAAAAAGGAAAAAAAGCAATTTGCGTCTTTGTTTCAGTCTCCACTGGAGGAAGGCTCTTTGGTGAACAAGGATGTGTCCCTCCGGATTACTAACAGGACCTGCCTGACGGGTCTTGGGGAGAGGAGGAAGTCATCCTGTTGCTGTCCAGCGAACCGCGGCTGAATCACTGGGAACCAGCATGGGGCGGCTGGTACTCTGCTCATCCCACGGCTTTGCTCTTGTTTTCGTAGTTCCTGTTGTATTGTGTGGGCTCGGAGGGGATCTGAGAGTTCTCCGTCTCACAGTGTGTCCTTACATCTACCCATCAATACCAGCCTCTGAGCAGGAGGAGCCCCAGCCAGAAGTTTGTGACCCTCTAAGGATTGGGGAGGCTGGCAAGTGCCTGATGCTGTAACAATGAATTTAGGGAAGAGAAGGAGTGAGAGACAAAGGATTAAGTAAATGAATGGAATTCTCTCCCTACCTTTTCTTCCTTGTTCCAATTTTCTCATTTCCTGCAGCTGGAATATCATTCTTCAACTCATATTTTATTGAAATATAACATGCATAAAATGCACACTTCTTAAATGTGCAGCTCAAACTAACCACCGCTCAGAACCTACAAGCTAAACACTGTCCCTAAGGTAACCAGTACTGGTTCTGCCTTGTATCATCTAAGATTAGTTTGCTGCCCTTGAGCATAACATAAATGGAATTATGAAATATGTAATCTTGCCCTAACCAGTTTGACTCAGTGGATAGAGTGTCGACCTGGGGACTGATGGGTCCCAGGTTCAATTCTGGTCAATGGCATGTACCTTGGTTGTGGGCACATCCCCAGCAGAGGTTGTGCAGGAGGCAGCTGATTGATGTTTCTCTCTCATCAATGTTTCTAACTATCCCTCTCCCTTCCTCTCTGTAAAAAGTCAATAAAATATATTTTTAAAAATATGTACTCTTGTGACTAAATTTTTTCATTCAACATTATATTTGTGAGATCCACCCATGCTTTTGTATGTAGAATTTTGCACTGCTATATAATATTCTATTATAAATATACCACTATTTATTTATCCCATTTAAGGTTATTGAAATTTGGACTCTTCATAGTTTTAACAAATTTGAAGTGTTTCTTTAAATATTCTTGTGCCTCTCTTCTGGTGTATATTTGAATCCCAGATGTAGATTTGCTAGGTTACAATGATTATGTTCAACTTTAACAGAAATTGACAATTTTTCAAAGCAAATTTGAACTTTTCTTTTGGAGTCTTGTTTGACAACATTATTTAAGGCTAAACATAGGTATGCCTATGACTTTGTAATACCATCTCTCTCTCTCTCTCTCTCTCTCTCTCTCTCTCTCTCTCTCTCTCAAAATCAATATATATTGATTTTGCTGTAATCAATGTTATATTTTCTAACTCAACCTCCTCTTCTTGGATACTCTTCTCAATATAGTCTTCAGGATTTTATTTAAAATAATCTTACTAAGTGAAAGTTGGCTAAATAGAATGTTCATATACATAAAACTAACTATATATAAACATTAGAGGCCCAATGCATGAAATTTGTGCAAGGGACTCAGCCCCTGCCATAGCCACAGCTGCCTCAACCCCCGTCACTGCAGCTTCACCTGGAAGGTCATTCGGAAGGACCTCTGGAAGGACATCCAAAAGGATGTCTGGTCTAATTAGCATATCACTCTTTTATTATTATAGATATTATAGACTAGAAGCCTGGTGCATGAAATTCATGCACAGAGTGAGGGGTGAGGGGTGGTGGTGGTGTCCCTCAGACCCTTTCCAATCTGGGACCCCTTGAGGCCCGATCCCAACGGGCAGTCAGACATCCCTTTCACAATCTAGGACTGCTGGCTCCCAACCTCTCACCTGCCAATTGCCCCTAACCACTCCCCAGCCAGCCTGATTAATGCCTAACTGCTCCTGTACCGGCCTGATTGCCCCTAACTGCCCTCCCCCTGCCAGGATAGTCCCCCATCAACTGCCCTCCCCTGTAGGCCTAGGTTCCTCCAACTGCCCTCTCCTGTAGGCCTGGGTCCCACCCAACTGTCCTCCCCTGCAGGCTTCAGTCCCTCCCAACTACCCTCCTCTGCCAACCTGGTCACTCCCAACTGTCTACCCCGGCCAGCCTGGTCCCCCCCAACTGTCCGCCCCTGCAGGCCTGGGTCCCCCCCAACTGTCTTCCCTTGCTGGCCATCTTGTGGCAGCCATCTTTGACCACATGGGGGAAGCCATCTTGTGATGGTCTGTGATGGTCAATTTGCATATTACTATTTTATTAGATAGGATTATATTCATATTTATCATAAATATAAATTTTAGAGTCTATAACAATTTTATCTTTAGTTAAATTTATTATTTTAACATCCAATTACATTATGCAAATTTTATTACTAAAGCATTCTTCTAAATGATGAAATCTCTCAAACTTTCAAACTATAACCATCTTATTTTTATGTATTTTATATGAAAACATATTGCAGTCTAAATTGCTGCATACATATATATACACTAGGGGCCCCGTGCACAAAAATTTGTGCACTCGGGATGGAGGGAGTCCCTCAGCCCGGCCTGTGCCCTCTGGCAGTCTGGGACCCCTCAGTGGATGTCCTATGATGGCCCCAGTCTGCCAGGCGCCTTCTGTGTGTGTGTGTGTGTGTGTGTGTGTGTGTGTGTGTGTGTGGCGCCACTGGGGACCTACCCCCAGCTGCATCTGAGGCTCGGAGAAGTCCTCCTGTGTGTGTCTACCTGCTGGGGACCTGCCCCCAGGCACACCATGGAGGCTTGGAGCAGGCACCCCCTCTATGTTGATCTCTCAGACTCTTGCCCTCCCCTGCATGTTGTTCTCTTTTTTGAGCTGTGACCAGGGCTGGGTGCTGCCTGCCTCTTAAGCTTGCCTACTGCCCATCTTCCTCCAGCCACCAGAAAGCAGGGAAAACCCCGCCTTGTGGTCAGGCCGGCCTTTTCCTGCTCCCTGATCCCCGGAAGGGACCTGGGAAGCCGCCAAGCAGGCCGCCAACTCTTTCCCACTCACCCGTCCCCTGCTGCCTTCCTTTCCCACTTCCTGGTGCCGCCAAGGGGTCTGGGGAGCTGCCAAGCAGGACCCCGGCCCCTGCAGCCTTGCTTTCCCGCTCCCCGGTGCCCCGCAAAGGGCCTGG
>PVJC01014721.1:0-33793 GCA_004026665.1 Murina feae
TAAGTTTTCATGTATCAAATAAATAAATCAGATTCAGTGACTGATCTTTAAACTGCATTTTTCAAAGTACTAGAGTTCTGAGGAGGGGGCCCCTTCAGGCTACCAGAATCAGAGTGGGTTTGCACAGATATGCCTTATCTATTGGGAATTCACAGGAGAATTTGTTTGCAACTAGTTTTCCACTGTTTGCAACTAGTTTTCCTCTGTGGTAATTTTTAAAACTCTAACGTCACTTTTGGCCTTAAATACAAAAAAGACAGAATTCTTTATGGGTTTTTAAAGGTCTTTAATATAATCCCTTAAAGTTAAATTCAATTATTTCTATGAAACAGTTATATAACCATTTCTTTCTATGGCTGTCTGGTCATGAGTTTAAGTGTTGTCTCCAGTCTAGTCCAGGCACTGCCTCCATTTTGGCAGTCCATATGTTAGAGAATATGTTCTGAGGCCCATGGAGCAATTTCCAAAACTGGAGAGCAGACCTCCCTAAGATGCTATGCATCAACATTGTCTTCGCCTACTTGACCAAGCAGGTCCCAGATGCCCAGGCTGATGTTGGCCATGAAGAGCCAAAGCATTATGAACAGTTACCAAGACAAAAAGATAAACAAATAATAATATACATACTAATTGAGGCAAGAGAAAAGACAGAAAAGATGGGAATAAACAAGAAATGTGGAAAACTTTCCATTTTACAACTGGATCCAGAAATTTAAAATAAGTTTCCAAAAAGTCTACAGAGAAGCCATGGTGACTGAGGAAATGCTGGGAGTTGGAAGCTCTAACTAGCCATTTATTTAAACAAATGGAACCTCTAGCTGTCCTTTTATATTCTGAGGATCCAGCCAGAATCAAGAATCTCTATGAAAACCATATGTTAGAGAAACATAAAATAACTTGACTTTGTAATGTTTTAATATATAAAAAGCCAAGGGCTGTCATGACCAAAATGACCAGATGGATGACTGAACAGCAGGCTGCTGGCTAGAGCGAGCTCCTTCCCAACCCCAGCCTGGGTGCGGTGGTGGTGGAGGGAGCTCTGGGCCCTGGCTTGGGCATGGAAGAACTGTGGGTCTCACGCAATCAGGGGCATTGCCGGCCTTCAAATTGGACCCTGACAGGAGGGAGGAGGGAGCCCCATTTCTCACCGAATCAGCCATTGGACAGCTTGCTGTCAGCAGCCTGCCAACCAGGAATCCCATTTCCCAGCTCCCTGGACCCTGATGTGACACTGGTCTCCTCCCATTTAATTTAATTTGAAGACAGTTTCCCATGATGCCAGAATTTGCAATGACTAGACAGAGTAGGAATATCCTACCTGAATCTGTTTTAACACATTGTCAGTTATATGTTACTTTCTCTTGAGTTCGAAGAGCGTGTAATGTTAAAGCTAAAATTGTAAATACTTCTTCACAAGTGAAATTAGTCAAGCACTCTGAAAGTGTTTTCACTCTTAATGTGGTATACAGAAAGATATTAGCATAAATTTAATCAATTTATCAGTCATTGTTTGTATCAGTGCTGTTTTTACATCATGTTTTTGTTGTTTCTATATAATGTCTTTGTTGTTGTTATATCATTGTTTATTTATTAATAAATGTATATATTATTTTCAAATACATTTTACTAATTTTCTTTCATCTCTGACACTTCTATTAAGAGAAAGGTCAAACAGCAATATTAAAATATTTCCTCTAATTAATTCCCTTTTAATGTGCACAAATTTTGTGCACTGGGCCACTAGTCTACTCTAATAAAAAGGTAATATGCAAATTAACCATTACTCCGAGACACCTAAGCCATGCCCATCAGCCAAGCCACGCCTCCCAGCCAATCAGAATGGCTGTATGCAAATTAACCCAGCCAAAATGGAGGCTGGCAGCCACGGAGCTAGAGTAAACAGAAACTTCCGTTGCAACTGCCTGACTAGGCCAGCAGGCCTCTGCTCAAGCAACAGTGTTTCAATTATAGAAGCCATGGAGCTGAAGCAAACAGGAGGCTTCCATTGCCTGCCTAGGCCTCTGATCAAGGTAACTAAGTTTCAATTATAAAAGATAAATAAACCCCAGAAACCTGATTCCAGCCAGCCTTGCTGGGACATTGGGTCAATGGGAGCTGTGGGCAGCCTGAACATGGCCCTCAGCCCCTCACCCAGGCTGGCCACACCCCCATGGGGAGAGGGTCCCCACTGGGGGGGCTTGGCCAGCCTGCCAACAGCCATCAGCCCCACACCAGGCACACCAGCAGGTGGACATACCCAGAAGGGTCTCAGACTGTGAGAGGGCACAGGCCAAGCTGAGGGACCCCGTCCCCCAAGTGCACAAATTTTTGTGCACCGGGCCCCTAGTTTTATATGATAAAAGCCTAATATGCAAATCGACTGAATGGCTGAACATCTGGTGGAATGACTGGTCACTATGACACACACTGACCACCAGGGGGAAGATGCTCAATGCAGGAGCTTTCCCCAGCCCACAGGCCCCAGGCCAGCCAAGGTGGGTGCCAGCGGGGCCCCCCTGATCACCCCATTGGTCACCTGCAGAGTAAGGCGACTAGCAGCAGTGGTGGGGGAGTGGGGCCTGCCAATGAGTGGGCCAGTGCCACCCCCCAATTGCCTTGATCACAGGAGGTGACCAGTGCCAGCAGTGGGGCAATTGGGGGGTGGGGCCAGTGGGCAAGCAGGTGGCACAGCCCCCGATCACCCCACTGGTTGCCTCCCACAGAGGGAGGCCACCAGTGGTGGGGTGCAGGGCCAGCGAGCAGGCGGCCCCAGGAAGGCCAAGGCAGGTGCCAGCAGGGGCCTCCTGATTGCCCTGCCCATCACCTCACTAGCCAGGCCTAGGTACCCTCCCCCTTCATGAATTTCATGCACTAGGCCTCTAGTCTAATCTAATAAAAGAGTAATATGCAAATTGCACTCACATTACACTCACAAGCCATGCCCAGTCTGCCTCAGCCCTGCAACTGAAGTAGCCAAGCTTGTTAGCTGGGCAGGTGGTGGTGGAGGCAGGGGGGCCTAGGGGCAGAGCCATCAATTGCAGGAACCTGGGAAGGGCAGAGCCTGCGATCGTAGGGGGGTTAGGGAGTCTTCTGCCCAGGCCTGAAGCCTCTGGCAGAGACCCCCCGCCTGGGAAGGAGTGTAGCCAGCCATCACAGGGCTTGAAGGGTCTTCTACCTAGGCCTGCATCCTAGGCCAGAGGCTATAGGCCTGGGAAGGGGTGGAGCTGGGATTGAACGTCAGAGAAGGAGCCGGTGATGGCGGTAAACTACAGAGGAAACACCTTTTCTTACTGCTCATTGGCTAAGCTCCCTATATGCCACTGGTAATATTCTTATTAACTTGGGTAGTAAGAATTCAAAAAGGCATATAGGGTTTTTCCACCACACTCCTGGAGAAAAAAAATAAAGGTCCACTGCTGGAGGGCCAAGAAATGTCATATCCTGCCCTAGCCAGTTTGGCTCAGTGCATAATGCCTCAGCTTGCTGACTGCAGGGTATGGGTTCAATTCTGACCAAGGGCATGTACCTAGGTTGCAGGCTCCTCCCTGGCTGGGGCCCAGGTCAGGGCTCATGCAGGAGGCAACCAATCAAAGTGTTCCTCTCACTTTGATGTTTCTCTGTTTTCCCCATCTCTTCCACATTCTCTAAAAATCAATGGAAACATATCCTCAGGTGAGGATAAGAAAGAAAGAAAGAAAGAAAGAAAGAAAGAAAGAAAGAAAGAAAGAAAGAAAGAAAGAAAGAAAGAAAGAAAGAAAGAAAGAAAGAAAGAAAGAAAGAGAGAGAAAGAAAGAAATGTCATATCCTATGAAAGACACATCTTGAAAATGCCTAAAGAAAGTTGTCATTTTTTCATGGTGAAGGCACTGGAGTCTGTGTTGACGAAAACACCTTGGTGGCTGTGGTGACTGTCAATGGCTGTAGCAGTGAGTGATGTGCCTGGTGGCTTCCCCTGATTAGCCTGGTCACCTCCCACAAAGGGAAGCCAGACTGTGGCTTAGGCCCACTCCCCATGGGGAGCAGGGAGCAGACCTAAGCTGTCAGTAGGACATTTCCTGAGGGCTTCCAATATGTGAGAGGGAGCAGGCTGGGCTGAGAAAACCCCCCTGCCCCCAGTGCACTAGGCCCCTAGTTTAACTATAAAAACAACAGTGCTATTTGTCACGTGACCTGCGGTCAGTTAAGTTGGCTGCTCTGATAGGGCCTATTGGAAGCATTCTAAAAACTTAGCTGAGATAAGATATAGAAATTCCTTGAAATGTTAAAAAATGTCCAGGCTGCATTAGTGTCTGAATTATCTATCACTGCTGAACAAAATACTCTAAAACTTAATGACTTTAATATATAAGCATAAGTGAACTTTATTAACTCAGCAATTTATGCTGGGCTCAGCTAGGCAGTTTTTCTTTCACTTTTGCCAAGTCACTTCCATGGCTGCAGGTATTAATGGGCTCAACTGAGGCAGGATGGTCTGTGATGCTTCATGGACATACCTGGAAGTGGGTGCTGCCTGTCAGCTGGGCCACATGTCTCTGAGCTACACATTCAGGTTGCTTCACAGTGCTAGGGGCCAGAGCAAACACTGTAAGGCCTCTTGAGGTCTAGCTTCAAAATCACACCATTCACCCACATTTTATTGGCCAAAACAAATAACAAAGCCAGTTCTAGATTCAAGGAGTAGGAAACAGAACCTACTTCTCGATGGGAGGAGAAAGTCACATTGCAAACGAGCATCTTTACAAACAACCTTCCATGTTATCTTTAATGCATTTTTTTTTTTCAGTGAACCTAGAGTGCTGGTTCCTCACAATGAAAACTGGCATTTAAAGAAAAGGTGCTGAATCTTAGTAACTTTGGAAAATAATATTTTTACAGGAAACTGTAAGACTAAAGACAATAGGAAAGATACATAAACACTGTACTTATACCGATAAGTTGCTTCCTATGGGGGTACAGGCTAACAATTCTTACACTACTATCTATGCATGCTGAGGCTAAGTAAGTGAAGGCATAGGGTGCCAGGGAGCCAGGTTTCTTGTTGTTGGAGAAAGAAGGAGGCTCAAACAAACAAGAGGGGAAAGAGCGCTAAAATTAACCTTGTGGTCCTGGATTAGATTTGGAAACATCAGTATGAAATAATATTTGGTTTAATATAGATATAGATGGATAAATACACAAATATCTATATATGTGTGTATACATACATGTATTTCCTAGCTGTGTCACTGAGGGGCATTGAAGCAATGACACTCTGATACCAAGGCCCACATCATACTTTCTATATCATTCTCCAATTAAGGAATAAGTGCTCTTTAGAGAATTGGCTGGTAGTAGGGCTAGGGCAGGAAGTAATATACAAAATGAATCTGGAGCATTTTGTAGTGCCAGAAAGTAAGGAAATATTGAAAAAATAATGTGAGCACATCAGAAGGAGACAGGGCCTAAGTGAAAGAGCTCCCAATGGCCAAAGCTGGAGCAATCCATGCCATATATATATATAACCTGAGTTATAACCTATATATAAAATAATCTGAGTTATAACCTATATATAAAATAACTATCCACAAGTTGGTACTGATATAAATGATTGAATAAATAAATGGTGGAGAAGAGACAAACCTCCCAAACAAAAGAATTCCTATATAGTTTATATAGGTATTCCTCCTCAGAAGGACGAAGAACTCCCCACCCCTTAAGTATGGGCTCTGCTTAGGGACCTGCTTCCTATGAATCAGGTAGGAAAGGGGAAAATGTAACTTCACAGTGGACAGCCTGACAACCACCACCTCAGACAGATGATTACAGTTAACATCGTCAGTGGGAAGTCATATGGGTAATAGCAGCTCTTGATACAATGATGAGAGTGGCATTTCACCTAGGGCTTCTTTACAAAATCCCATAGTTCTAGTTTAACCATGAAAACAAACATCAGAGAGACCCATTCAAAATTGTGCAGGTCTTTAAAATGCAGAAAAGTTTGAGAAGTTTTCATAGACTAGAGGGCTCAGGAGATAAGAGACTAAATGTGATGTGCTATTCTGGAAGAGAAAGAGGACACCAGGACAAAACTAGTGGAATATAAATCAAGTTTGGAGTCTAGTCAATAATGTACCACTGTTGGTTCCTTGGTTGTGACAAATTTGCCATTGCAATAAAAGATGTTAGCAATAGGAGAAACTGGGTGAGATTTATTGGGAATTCTCTGTATTATCTTTGTCACCTTTCTGTAACTCTAAAAGCTTCTTTAAAATGTCCAAAATATATAAAGAACTCATACAATTTAAGACCAGGAAGACAAACAATCCAATTATGGGCAAAGCACCTGAATAGACACTTCTCCAAAGAGGACATACAGATGGCCAATAGATATATGAAAAAATGCTCATGGTCTGCCCTAACTGGTTTGGCTCAGTGGATAGAGCATTGGCCTGCAGACTGAAGGGTCCCAGGTTTGATTCTGGTCAAGGGCATGTACCTTGGTTGCAGGCAGATCCCCAGTGGGGGGTGCGCAGGAGGCAGCTGATCAATGTTTCTCTCTCATCGATGTTTTTAACTCTCTATCCCTCTCTCTTCTTCTCTGTAAAAAAATCAATAAAATATATATTTTTTAAAAAATGCTCATGGTCACTAATCATCAGAGAAATGCAAATTAAAACAACAATGATGTATCAACTGATACCTGTTAGAATGGCTACTATGAAAAAAATTAACAAACAACAAGTCCTGGTGAAGTTCTGGAGAAAAGGGAACCCTAGTACACTGCTGTTGGGAATGAGGAATGGTGAACCCACTGTGGAAAACATGGAGTTTCCTCAAACAATTACAAATGGAACTGCCTTTTGACTCAGCAATCTCCTTCTAGGAATACAGCCTAAAAATCTTGAAACACCAGTCAGAAAGAAAATATGCACCCCTATGTGCTGGGGGCTAAAGCAAACAGCAGTTAGCATAAAAATGTAAAAAGAAACATTGGAAGGCCAGTGGACTTTGATATTCAGCAGGGCTGAAAATCAGCATAAAACTGCCCTGCTGTTGGCTCATGGCTCAAGGAAATTTTCTGACCTGGTAATCTTTATATTGTTTACCAAATTTTACCTTTGACCTGCCTGTATGCATTGCTAAAGGGCAAATGTGTATTCAAGTAAATAAAAAGTGGACAAGGCCAGAAATAGGTGTGCCTCATCAGAAAAGTGGTCTCCACCTGGTCCTCCAATGCCTTCATATTTCTCAGATAGTGTTTTCATTTGTGCATCAACCTCTCCTTCAGATCCTGAACCTAGCCATGCAGGTTGCAACACTTATGTTCATAGTAGCATTATTTACAACACTCAAGATCTGAAAACAGCCCAAATGCCCATCAGCAAATGAGAAGGATAAAAAAGCAGTAGCACATCCACACACTGGAATTATACTCAGCTATAAAAAAGAAGGCACTTGTATCAAATTGAAGAGCTTCTGCACAGCAAAAGAAATAGACAACAAAAACAAGCAGCCAACCAGATGGGAGATGACATTTGGAAACAGTAGCTCTGACAAAGTTTAATTTCCAAAATACATAAAGAACTCGTAAAACTCACCACCAAATAAATAAACAATCCAATCCAAAAGTGGGCAGAGGATCTGAAAATACACCTCTCCCAAGAAGACATACAAACAGGCAATAGATATATGAAAAGACTAGTGGCCCAGTGCATAAAATCATGCACATTGAAAGGAAATTAATTAGAAGAAATATTTTAATATTACTATTTGCCCCTTCTCTATAATAGAAGTGTCAG
This sequence comes from Murina feae, assembly GCA_004026665.1. NCBI lineage: Eukaryota > Metazoa > Chordata > Mammalia > Chiroptera > Vespertilionidae > Murina > Murina feae. The sequence goes on from PVJC01014721.1 coordinate 7,779, forward strand.
AGATGAAAGAAAATTAGTAAAATATACATGAAAAAATATATAAATTGATTAATAAATAAGCAATAACAACATGATATAACAACAAATATTTTCCATGAAATTTTTACTGTCAGAATCCCGTTTATCATTAATTTTAAAAAACTTGTCAAGTATTCTGGAAAATTTATATCATTTGGGTTGCAACATCAAGTAAATTTTCTATCACGTGGATTTTCATTAGAGAAATTTAGTGATAGGCAAAATTGACATGTAATATTCCACCACAACTATTTTCGATAATTGCATCCTCATTTACTTCATTTTCACTGTGAAGGCAGTTCCTACTAGTATTTGTAGTACTTGTTGATGACAGTTTTTCAGACATGGTCTGTCAATGACAAGGCTTTATTTCAGCTGCAGAGGTATTTTGTGCCAATAGTTGGTCTTCAGACATACTCTGTCAACGACTCCGGCTTCTTTTGGCTGCAGAGGTACAACTGGGGCCAACTGGCTAGGGAGGAACCATGGGAGATTGGCTTGCCTAGAAGGGACCACAGGAGGGCTTCAGGACATGTCCAGCCCCGTCTCACCCCAGCAGCCCCAGCTCAACCCCCAGCCTTGCAGCCTTGCAGCCCTGCCTGGCACCCTGCCTTGGCCTGGTGTTCATCTGCTCACCTGCTTCACTATCCCACCGAGACCCAGCTCTTGTCAGGGGCCATTGGGGCCAGAAGTGCCTTCACTGCCACCTGCTGCCAGCTCCAAGTCGCCAATGCCCACCATGTTCTGCACCGCCCCTGGTAGTCAGTGCACGTCATAGCAAGCAATTGAACTCCCGGTCACTTGGTCAAACTCCCGAGGGGACAATTTGCATATTAGCTTTTTATATATATAGATGTTCAACCTCATTGGCAATTAGTGAAACACAAATTAAAACTACAATTAGATACCACCTTACATCAGTTATAGTGGCCATTATCAATAAAACAAGCAATAACAAGTGTTGAAGAGGTTGTGGAAAAAAGGGAATCCTCATTCACTACTGGTGGGAATGTAGACTGGTATAACCACTATGGAAAACAGTCTGGTGATTCCTCAAAAAATTAAAAATAGAGCTACCATCTGACCCAATAACCCTACTCCTGGGTGTATACCTGAAAAACTCAAAATAATTTATATGTAAGGATATATGCACCCCTATGTTCATTGCAACATTATTCACAGTGGCCAAGACATGGAAATAGCCAAAGTGCCCTACAATAGATTGGACAAAGAAGATGTGAGATATATATATATATATATATATACACATACACACACACACACACAAAGGAGTACTACACAGCCATAAGAAAGGATGAAATAGCATCATTTGCAACAACATGGATGAGCCTTGAGAAGATTATACCAAGTGAAATAAGTCAGACAGAAAAATCTAAGAACTATATGATTTCACTCATATGTGGAATATAAAACTGAAACTTATGAACACAAACATCAGTGTGGTGGTTGCCAGAGGGAAGGGATTAGGGGCACAAAGGAGGAAACAGGAGAAGATTTGACTTTGGGTGGTGAGTACATGGTGTTATATACAGATTTTGTAATTTAGCAATCCACACATGAAACCTATATGTTCATGTTGACTAATGTCCCCCCAATAAAATTTAATTTAAAAAAAAGAAGAAGAAGGAACTTTTACCCTTTGCAACTGCATGAATGGACCTGGAAAGTATTATGCTAAATGAAATAAGCCAGTCAGAGAAAAACAAACACCGTTTGATCTCACTAATATGTGGAATCTAACAATATAATATGCAAAGTGTCCCCTCGGGAGTTCCACCAGGAGACCAGGAGTTGGATTGCTTGCTATGATATGTGCTGACCACCAGAGGGATGGTGCAGAATGAAGGAAAGCTCCGGCTGGCAGCCACAGCCAGGGAAGGGAGGCCCCAGTTGGCAGCCAGAAGGAAGGCCATGAGTGCAGGCTTCGATTAGCCCTGATCGCCAGCCAGGCTTAGGGACCCTATCTATGCATGAATTTTGTACACTGGGCCCCTAGTGAACAACATAAAATGGAACCAGGCCTTAGCTGGTTTGGCTCAATGGATAATGTCAGCTCATGGACTGAAGAATAAGGGTTCAATTTGGTCAAGGGCACATGTGTGGGATTCAGGCTTGATCCCTGGCCCTGGTTGGAGTGAGTGCAGGAGGCAACCAATTGATGTGTTTCTCTGTCTTCTCCCCATCCCTTTCGCTCTCTCTTTAAAAATCAGTGGAAATAAACAAACAAAACAAAACAAAATAAAAATATCAGTGGAAAAATATCCTTGGGGGAGGATTAACAACAACAAATAATGGAACTAGAAGTATGTATATATGACACAGACTGGCTGGTACCTGAGGAGAGTGTGGTAGGGGAGACTGGATAAAGATGAAGTGATTAGCTAAAGAACATAAGGGTGTGCCCCCAAAATATATATACGCTTTAACAGCTGATAGCTCAATTTTGAAAATGAAATGTATTTTAATAAACACTGCCATTATAGCTATTCAAAGTGTGTGTATACATTTTTGGGGAACATCTATAAATGCATACCCCATGGACATGGGCACTAGTTTGGTGAAGGCCAAGGAAGACAAAGGTGGAAGAAGGAAGACATGGGAAAAGGGGGATACCTGCATTGGTTTCAACATTAAAAAATGTTTAATTTAAAAAATACCTGGCAACCAACTCTTACAGAATTCTTCTAGTCTCCTCTCTCTGGTTTAAACTTTATTTCCATCTGTTTTCCCAACTTTCCATTCTACAATCCTTGGAGTTTCTTAATCTGCCTAGACCTTTGAATTTAAACTATAACAGATCTGAGATCCCCTGTAGTGTAAGTTGCAAGCCCAAGGGCAAAAGACCCCATGATATGGCCCTTTAATGACCCATTGATCTTCAAGTGAATTATATAAATATATTTAAATGCATATATACATATATACATACACATGCATTTGAAATGTACAAACACACACACATATATATATATATATATATATATATATATATATATACATATACATGTATCTAAACTAATAAAGGCGTAATATTGAAATTAACCATTTTTCCAGGACACCTAAGCCATGCCCACCAGCCAATCAGAGCGGCTGTATGCAAATTAGCCCAGCCAAGAAGGTGGAGGCCCCAGCTCCAGAGAAGTGGTGTGTGGTACCAGGGTTGAGCAAGGCAGATGGAAGACCTCTGCCTTGGGTGAGCCAGGACAGGAGGAGCGACCTGGCCCGAGGCCACAACCTGGGGGGCAGGGAGGAGACTGCTGGCCTGTGGCCGCTGGCGGGAGGAGCAGGGCCGGCCAGCAATGGATTCCAGGTGGCAGAGGAGTGTGGGGGTGTGGGGGGCAGGGAGGGGGGAGCGAGCCTGGAAATAGATCTGATTGCGGGGGCATAGCCTCCGTGAGTGCCCGTGCCCCCAGTGATGGATTTCAGGCTGCAGGGCAGCCAGGCACGGGGGGAGCGAGCCAGCCCAGGCCCCCGAGGTTGCCCTGAGGCCTGGAAGTAGATCCAATCATAGGTGGGCCTTACTGATTTACTGATTTACTTTAAGTCAACTGATTTAAGTGTAAATCTCATTCATAAACATCCTCAAAAAAACATCGAAAAACAGAATGTTTAACCAAATATCTTAGCACCATGGCCCAGACAAAAGTCAACACACAAAATGAACCATCACACATTGAACTTAGAAGCAAAAATATGTTATACTTTTTTAATGCTTTTTAACTTTCAATTCTAATAGCTATCCTTTGGGGCTAAAGGTAAACCTATATATTAGAAAAGAAAGAAATGAGGGCCATGCTTAGAGAGGAAGGGGGAGAAGAAAAAAATTGGTTAATATTCATTGGACAAATATTTATGGATTAACTACCATATACTAACCACTGTTCTGGGCACTAAGTTGCGGGAGTCTGGGCTGGCTGGCTCCCCCCGCCCCTGGCTGCCCTGCAGCCTGAAATCCATCACTGGGGCACAGGCACTCATGGAGGCTATACCCCCGCAATCAGATCTATTTCCAGATCTCAGGGCAGCCTCGGGAGTGGGGCTGGCTCACCAAGAAGCAAAGAGAGAGGATTCAAATAAACAAACTCAGAAATGAAAGAGGTGAAATAACAACCAATCCCACAGAAATACAAATGATTATGAAAAAATACTATGAACAACTCTTTTCCAACAAAAGGACAACCTAGATGAAATGGACATATTCTTAGAAAAATACAAGCTCTCAAAACTCAATCAAGAAGAACTAAAAATCTGAGTAGGCCAAAAACTACCGAAGAAATTGAAGCAGCAATCAAAAATCTTCCAGCAAACAAAGCTCTGATCTGTACGGCTCTATAGGGGAGTTCTACCAATCATTCAAGGAAAAACAAAACCTATCTTCCTCAGACTATTGCAAAAAATTCAAGAGGAAAGCAAACTTCCAAGCTCTTTCTAAGAAGCCAGGATTACCCTAACCTCAAAACCAGATAAAGACACCACCAAAAAAGAGAACTATAGGCCAATATCCTTAATGAATATAGATGCTAAAATCCTCAACAAAATTCTAGCAAATCAGATTCAGCATTACCTTAAGATCATATACCATGACCAAGTGGGATTTATTCCGGGGATGCAAGGATAGTACAACATCAGCAAATCAATAAATGTACATAAACAAATTGAGAGAAAAAAAAATCACATAATCATATCAATTAATGTAGAAAAAGCATTTAAAAAATCCAACATCTTGTCTTGATAAAAACTTTCACAAGTGGAAATAGAAGTATCATACCTCAACATAATAAAAGACTTATATGACAAACCTACAGCCAACATCATACTCAATGGGCAAAAACTAAAACCATTTCCCTTAAGAACAGGAGCAAGACAGGGATACCTGCTTTCACCACTCCTGTTCAACATAGTACTAGAAGTACTAGTCATAATGATCAGACAAGAAGAAATAAAAGGCATCCAAATGGGAAAAGAAGCAAAATTGTCATTATTCGCAGATGACATGATACTTTACATAGAAAACCCTAAAAACTCCATCAAAAATTGTTAGACTTAATAAATTAATTTGACAATGTCACAGGATACAAAATTAACGCCAAGAAACTTATGGCATTTTTATACAATAGTGAACTTACAGAAAGAGAAATTTTTTTTTAAATCCCACATACCATTGCAAAAAAAATTAAGATAGCTAGGAATAAACTTAACTAAGGAGATAAAGACCTTTACTCAGAAAATGACAGGATATTGAAAAAAGAGATAGAGGAAGCCATAAACAGATGGAAGAACATACTGTGTTCATAGATTGGGAAAATCAATATCATTAAAATGTCCATGCTACCCAAAGCAATCTATAGATTCAATGAACAACTCATTAAAATACCAAAGGCATATTTCACAGATCCAGTTAAAACTCTCCAAAAATTCATCTAAGAAAAAACAAACAAAAACAAATGAATAACTGCAGCGATCCTGAGAAAGAAGAAGAAAGTAGGTGGGATCTTAATACCAAATATCAAGATATATTACAAAGCCACTGTTCTAAAAAACAGCCTGGTACTGGCACAAGAACAGACATATAAACCAATGGACTAGAATAGAGAACCCAAAAATCAACCCAAACCTCTATGCTCAATTAATATTTGACAAAGGAGGCAAGAACATACAATGGAGTCAAGACAGTGTCTTCAATAAATGGTGCTGGGATATTTGGTCAGACACAAGCAAAAAAAATGAAACTAGACGACCAACTTACACCATACACAAAAATAAACTCAAAATGGATAAAGGACTTAAATGTAAAACGGGGAACCATAAAAATATTAGAGGAATCCACAGCAAGGAAGATCTCAGACATATGCCGAAGCAATATCTTCACTGACACAGCCCCTAGGGCAATGGAAACTAAAGAGAAAATAAATGGGAGTACATCAAAATAAAAAGCTTTTGCACAGCAAAAGAAACCATCAACAAAACAACAAGAAAGCCCACTGCATGGGAGAACATATTTGCCAATGTTGTCACTGATAAAGGTTTAATCTCCAACATTTACAAGGAACTCATGCAACTTAGCAAAAGGAAGACAAACAACCCAATCAAAAAATGGGCAACAAAACTAAATAGATACTTTTCAAAAGAGTTCATAAAGAAGGCCAAGAGATATATGAAAACATGCTCAAAGTCACTAATCATCAAAGAGATGCAAATCAAAATGACAATGAGATACCATTTCACACCTGTCAGAATGGCTATCATCAACAAATCAACAAATGACAAGTGCTTGCAAGGTTGTGGAGAAAAAGGAACCCTGGTTTGCTGCTGGTGGAAATGCAGACTGGTGCAGCCACCTTGGAGAACATATGGAGTTTCCTCAAAAAACTAAAAATGGAACTCCCATTTGACCCAGTGATCTCACTTCTAGAAATATATCCCAAGAAACCAGAAACACCAATAGGAAAGGATATATGCATCCTTATGTTCAGAGCAGCACAATTTACCATAGCTAAGATTTGGAATCAGCCTAAGTGCCCATCAGCAGATGAGTGGATAAAAAACTGTGGTACATCTACACAATGGAATACTATGATGCTGTAAAAAGGAAGGAACTCCTACCATTTGCAGCAGCATGGATGGAGCTGGAGAGAATTGTGCTAAGTGAAATCAGTCCATCAGAGAAAGATAAATATTACACAATCTCACTCATTTGTGGATTATAATGAACAACATAAAATGATGAACAAAAACTGATCTAGAGACAGTGAAGCATCTGACCACATGCTCAAATCTCAGAGGGAAGGTAGAGGAGGGTGGGAGTAAGAGGGAGAGTTCAACCAAAAAACTTGTATGCATGCATATAAGCTAGACAATGGGGAGGGGTATAATGGGGGGATAAGGACACATATGTAATACCTTAATCAGTAAAGAAATTTTTAAAAAATGAATATCCAAAACAAACAAACAAAAAAGTATAGCACCCTGGCATGTTTTGCTAAGTGGTTAGAGCGTCATTCTGAGAACAGAAGGGTTGTGGGTTTGATTCTGGTTCAAGGGCACATGCCTGGGTTAAAGGTTGGATTCCTGGCCCTGGTTAGGGTGCGTGTAGGAGGCATCCAATCCAGGTGTATCTCTCACATCAGTGTTTCTCTCTCTGTCTCACTCTGTCTCTCCCTCCCTCCTTTCCACTGTCTCTAATAATCAGTGGAAAACATATTTTTGGGTGAGGATTAACTGAAGAAAGAAATAGCACATATAATGATTATAGTAAAAGACTACATTACTGGTTTGGAGCTATTATACTGTACTCTTTATTGTTATTTTAGGGTGTGCTCTTTCTATTTATGAAGGAATTTGCTGTGAAAGGTGCGCTATGCTACAATGGCCAAGCTGTCCATGTCATACTCACCAAGGCTCTTGGTTGCATCATTTTCTCTTGTGCTCAGTGTAATCTCATGCTGTTCCTTGTAATACAGTCTTGTTTTCTGAGATCAAGAGGTGATCTACATACCATCTGGGTGTGTAGTAGGCTAGAGTATCTAGGTGTGTGCACTGCAATGCACTCTGCAGTGTTCACACAAGGATGAAATCTCTTAATGATGCACTTCTCAGAACGTATCATCATTACTAAGTGTCCCATGACTGTAAAGTGTTAAGCACAATGCCTGTCATTTAATGTGTGTACATAAGGAGTGGTATTATTTAAGTGATATTAATAGACATAAATTAATTGTTCCTCCTCTCTCCTTGTCTCTTTCTCACAGGAGCTTCTTTTCTTTTCAAACTCCAGGTCATCCCTGTGGTTCAGAAAGGGTAAATTTTTCATTAACTCTGGGCTTAGCCTTACGCCTTAGGTTTATTTACTGCAGCTAATCACTCTGTTGTAAAGAATTTCTGGCAGCTTTTGCACTTGTGAGTTATAAACCTGAGTATGCACTGTTGAAGATTCATTGCTTCCAATTCACTCATAGCCATCATTGCTCCCTTCAGCCATAGTAAGGAATCAAATTCTGATACATACTACAACATGAATGAAGCTTGAAAAAATTATTAAATGAAAGAAGCCAGGCACAAAAGGACAACTGTTGTATGATTCCACTTATATAAAATATGTAGAATAGGCAAATGCATAGAGACAGAAAGTAAATTAGAAATTACCATCGACTGAAAAAAGAGGAAGTGGTGAGTTATTGCTTAATTGGTAAAGTTTTGTTTGGAGTGATGAAAAATTTGGAAATAGTGGTGATGGATGCACAGCATTGTGAGTGTAATTAATACCACTGAATTGTACACTTAAAATAGTTAGATGACTCATTTTGTTTTACCACAAAAAATGAAAAAAGATGCATCATGATACACTAAAACATACACACACACACACACACACACACAAAACACACCACTCTCATTCATCAATTATAATAAACACTAGAGGCTTGGTGCACAAAAATTTGTGCACTCGGGGGGTCCCTCAGCCCAGCCTGTGCCCTCTCACAGTCTGGGACCCCTCGGGGGATATCCACCTGCTGGCATGCCTGGCCAACCTGGGTGAGAGGATGATGGCCGTTTTAGGCTGCCCACAGGCCCTTCAGGGTTCAGGTCCCTACTGGGATGCCTGGCCAGCCTGGGTGAGGGGCAGAGGGACATTTCAGGCTTCCCACAGCCCCTTCAGCATTTGGGTCCCTATAGGGGTGCCTAACCAGCCTGGGTGAAGGGTAGAGGACCATTTCAGTCTGCCCACAGCCGCTTCAGGGTTGAGGTCCCTACTGGGGTGCCTGGCTAGAAGCAGGTACCTGGGATTTATTTAACTTCTATAATTGAAACTTTGTTGCCTTGGTTTCCCCTCGAAGCCTGGGTTGGTCCAGGCAACCCAAGGTCCCAGCCTCGTAGGTATCTGGGGTTTGTTTATCTTCTATAATTGAAACTTTGTAGCCTTGAGTACAGCTCAGGGCCGCAGAGCCCTGGCTTTCTCCACTGCCTGGGGCAACTCCAGCTCCGCGGCTGCCACCATCTTAGTTGAGTTAATTTGTGTATTTGCTCCTAATTGGTTGGTGAGCATGGCTTGTGGGTGAGGCTTGTGGGTGTAATGGAGTGAGGGTCAATTTGCATATTACTTTTTTTATTAGATTAGATTTATTTACATTTTCATATACCTGAAATCAACATTTATTTTACCATCAATGGTAACTTAAGTTTGTTGTCTGCCAGGCAGTAGTTATGAAGTGGAGCTATTGTCTCCACATGTCCAAATCTGGCTGTTATTCCATTATTATTGGAGAGGTGCTATCCCTAAACACTTCAATCAACACACTGTTCAAGAGTCATTTAAAGACAGAGAACCAAGATGGTGGCATAAGGTATATACCTGAATGCGCTGCCTTCCACAACCACATTAAAACTACAACTATAAAGCTAAACAGCCATCCTCCAGAACCAGGGGAGTGGAAAGTTTACAACTAGAAGGAAAGAGGAGTGCATTGAGACTGGGTGGAGGGTGTTGAGGCGCTAAGAACGGAGAGGTACGGACGCGTGTGAAATGGTGGCGGCAGCAGCAGCACTTGGGTCCGCGGGTTGTTTCAATTGGAAAGGCAATACAAACTCTGCGGCCGTACTGAACTCGATTTGGACTGTCTGGCAATGGGGCAGGAAGCGAGAGTGGCTTTCTAGCAGAGCTGTTCCTGATGATCGCTGATGTGGAGCTCTGAGACTTGGGGACTCACAGGCACGGAGACACCAAGGCACGGAGATGCCAAAATGTGGAGAGGACACAGAGACAGCTGAGGGACAGCCATGGCTGTTTGCTCTGCTCAGTGATTCTCTGAGACCCCACCCCACCCAAGCTGTGCACCTGTCTGCCTGCAGCCTAACCTAACAGACTGCAGCTGGGACAGAGAGCTCCAAAGGTTCCAAACCCCAAACAATGAGGAGAAATCTATAGCTCTCGCTGTATCACCTCCTGGGTGGACTCACACAGCAGCTGACTTTGCACCTCCTTGGAGATACAGGAGCCAGTGTACCCAGTGGTCAGATACCAGATTTCAACTCACCTCCATAAGGGACACACTCAAGAGGTAGACTCAGTGAACACCAAAGTCCCATTGAAGCAAGTCCTGGAATCTAGTCAGCCTAGGGCAGGACCTTGCTCAATGTCAGGCTCCCGTTCAGGCCCTTCAGCCCAGGAAGAGTCCTTGGCAGCTGGGAACTTCCTTCTTCCCACCTGAGCTGCTCCTTAGCCTCCTTCCCTCTCTGGAGATTGCCTGCTGACACTACTGTCCGCCTGGAAGGAGGGAAGCTGCGGAGGGTTTCCCAGCCAAGATTGGTAGTGGGAAAATTCACTGCCCCCACTGGAAATCGATAGTAAGCAGATGGGCTGGTGTGGGCGCCAGATGTTGGGGCCGTAGCCAATAGGTCCTGCAAGTCTCATCATTTAGCAAATCAAGTTGAAAAGTGTCTGTAAGGGCCAGACCCACGACCTCTGCAATTGGCTATTGGCCCAGTGGAAAGCCAGACCTGAAGTGGGGAGCCAGTGGGGTAGAGGCCAGATGCACAGATTCGTGCACCAGTGGGGTCCCTTAGCCTGGCCTGCAGGGATCAGGCCAAAACCAGCTCTCTGACATCCCCTGAGGCATCCTGAATTGTGAGAGGGCAGTTCTCAGGTGACATATCCTGGAATCAGGCTCCTTCCTCTCTGGTTCCGGGTACATTACCTGAGAACCGCAGATGCCAAGTCACCACAGCTTGGCAGCTCCTATGTTGAGAGTCTGGTCCCTAGTGGTCAGTGTGTATTATAGCTACTGGCCAGCTGGTCAAATGGTCGCCACTTGCTTAGGCTTTTATATATATCCTAGAGGCCAAGTGCATAAAAATTCATGTACTGGAGGGGGGGGTCCCTCAGCTCAGCCTGTCCCCTCATAGTCCGGGAGCCCTCAGGGGCAGGAGGTGATTCAGCGATCAGGGGAAGGCAATGCCTTCATCACACCTCTGCTGCTGCCACTGTGGGCAGCGCAAGCCTTGGCTGGCTCTAGTGACCTGAGCCTTGGGCAGCCCTGATGCCGCCATCTTGTGTCTGTGGGCACCACCTTTGAGGGCAGGGCTGTCAATTAGCATATTCCCTCCTTATTGTCTGTCATCTTTGCAATGGTGTGAGGGTCAATTAGCATATACTCTTTATTAGATAGGATGTACATACATATATGTATGTGTGTGTGTGTTTTATTTCAGAGAGGGAGAGGAAGAGATAGAAACATCAACGATGAGAATCACTGATCGGCTACCTCCTGCAACTCCCTCACTGGGGATTGAGCTCACAACCTGGGCACATGCCAACTGGAATCGAACAATGACCTCAGGGTTTATAGGTCAACATTCAACCACTGAGCCATGCCAGTTGGGTTATTCTCCATCTTCTCGATTCCTCCATTTGACACTTAATTTATTCTAAATTAGACAGAAAGGTACGAGGGTATCATTAATTCTCTCAAGCCTCATCAACTGTTTTTTTTTTCCAATATAAAAATATTTATTTTATTTTGTTTTACTTTAAATATTACAAAGAGGGTTAAAAAAGTTTCCATTTTTTTTCCTCCTTAACCTTCCTCCGTCTTCCCCTACCCCCTAGTGTCTTGTGTCCATTGATTATGCTTATATGCATGCATATAAGTCCTTTAGTTGATCGATTAACTCCCCCGCAACCCTCCCGACCCTTCCAGCTATAGTTTGACAGTCAGTTTAATGCTGTTCTGAAACTGTTTTTAAAAAAATTTATTTCTATTGATTTGAGAGATAGTGAGAGGAAGAGAGCATCACTTCAGTGAGTCATTTCTTTTAACCCTCCGAGAATATTTTCCCATTGATTTTTAGGGAGAATGGGAGAGAGAGGGAAAGACAGAGAGAAACATTAATGTGAGAGAAATACATCGATTGGTTGCCTCCTGAAGGAGCCCTGTCCAGAGTCCAGGCCGGTAAGGAGCTTGCAAACAAGGTACTTGACCTAGATTGGAATTGACCAAAGGATCCTGGGCTCTATGTGCTGAGCCAAACTGGTTAGAGCTGTGCGTCATATCTTCCATCTCACAGCCTAGTAACTTCTTTCAATGTCTTGAGTCATCTAAACATCTGTGATATACATAGAAAAGGAAAGCTAAAATTGACCAAATCCTAAATTTGACTGAATACCATGAGCTTATTTTTAAGTCTGTCATCTTGCAAGGTATTCTTAAAACTTAGAGTACAAGGCACTGTCTACAGTTTCAACAGTATTTGTACAATAATTAAAAACTAAAAAATCTAAAAGGCTGAAGTAGTTCCCTAGAAACAGAATATATCAGTAAACTCATAATAAGAAGAATAATCTAAGTAATCTGTAGATACATGAGAGATCTAAAATTTTGAGGTCAAAGGAGAAATGGTCTTACCACCCTTTATTTTTCATTATTTTTCTCATTTTCTACCCTCTTCTCTCCATGTCCATCTTAAACTTTACTTCTTTTTCACCTTGTTTGCATATCACTTGGTATTTCTCTTCCTTTTCTTGCACTCACAAATCCTTTACTCCCCTAAATTAATAATTGAGGAAATGTATACGAGTTTTTACATTTATATGATCTTGCCTTCAATTATATGTTTCTGGTTCTTGAACACTGCATCCTAGTCTAGTAGAATATTGTAGGCAATTGGAAAGGTCTGCTACTTATTTTTGTGATCATGGGCAAATACTTTTCAAAAGAAAAAGAACTAAAATGTTCTATTACAAAATTTAGACACATGGTTAACTAGTATAATAAACTATAGTTATACATTCTACAGTATACAATATGTTCTTTTAAGTTTTTCCCACATACCAAAGCAAGTGCAAAATTAAAATAGATAAGGTTACCCAAGACATTCACCTTATGATTTAAATTTTGTTTCTACTTTGTTTTAAAGTTAAGTTGTTTTAATCAGGATAGAAAGGTGACTTTTGCATTTACTTTATGGGCTACTCAAGTCTCCTTTAGCGCAAAGCTTCCCTCCCCCCTTTCCTTACAATTGTTTAACAAAACCAAGTTATTTACCCTATAAAATTGCTCATTCTGGACTCCCTGGACTGCATCCCATGGAGGCCTCTAATATGTTCTTCTGTGCTGGGTGTTTCTCATTATCAGACAGATCTGGGGGCTTGATCAGATGCAGGTTTTTTGTTGTTTTTTTCTAGGAAGACACCTCACAGGTGGTGCCAAGTGTTCCTTTTCACTGGGTTGTAATGGAAAGCACATTATTGAGATTGACTAGTAAATTCAGGACTTGACTTCCTGATCCACTCATTTTCAATTAATGCTTGCAGCTATTAATAATCATTGCCTAGATCTTGTCAATTAAGAATTGCAAAAGAACAACATTTTTAACAACACTCCTTTTCAATTTATTAACCGAAATAATTCTACATATCCCACAGATTTTTCCCCCTTTCAACTATCTAATTACTTAGGGCAAGGCATATAAATGTTTCTTTCATTCTCAGATACCAGTTTTTAGAATAATTCCTCAATATCCTCCCAAAGATGACTAAATTTGTTAATTTCTTATTGCTATTATCATTTTGAATGCATAATTTACATATTTAAACTGTTACAATCCATTTTTTATCATGTTTATTGGTCATCAAATACTTGTAGTTGGGTTTTGAGCTTTTTAGACAAAACCAGTGATATTTGAGTTTTTCTGCTTTAGTGATATTGAGGTGTTACTGTTAATTTTTTAGATGTGAAATACACTGTGGTTTTGTTGGAGAGAATGCCTAATGTATAAAACACTGGACTCAAGTATCTCAGATTTTCTTAAAATAAGCTAGAGGCAAGTAAGGTGAGGTACAGAAACAAGTTTGGCCACAAATTTTGAAGTTAGTATTAATCATAGTTACACTATTATTCCTTATATTATTCTTTTGTATACATTTGAAAAATTCGATAATATAGTTTAATACCATTTTAGTTGTAAAAGTTAAAAATGTCATGCTTATGAAAAAACACACCCACACCGATAGTTTCTGAAAATTGTATCAAAATACATGCTGGGGAAAAAATTAACATCTATACAACCTCACTTTCCACTCAAGAAAAATTTGGGTATTTGAAGGTAAGAGACAATTTGACAAGTGTGATTCTTAAAGTATTCTTTATTAAGAGCATTAAAGTTGCAGAGACAACTTTATATTGTAAAGGCACAGGGAGACAGTTCTGATAAATTATTCAAATTAAACAGTAACTTACAGTACAAAAAAACAACTTTAATGCACATACAAACCCCAAACATCTGATTCAAAAATATTTTACTGGATCTATTAATGGGCAATGATTAAAAATATAAATTGCTGCTATATAATAAATATCTGATAGTGAATATCTCGATAGCAAAGTGAACAAAAATTTATTGCTTTTCACATACAATTTTCCCTGTTAAATTCCTAACTTTTACTATCTTCTCAACTTTCTGAAGAAAATTCCACATAATATTACAAGGAAATGACAGTTTTACAAAACTCCCTCATGCAGCTATGATTGCTGTCAGCTGTTCTCTCACTTCCTATTCTGTAATCACAATCACTTCCCAAAAGTAAGATAAATGTTTGCTAAGCCACCGAAGGACAACCTTTCTGTGACTGGCATTCTAAGATTGATAATGAATAATTATCAAATGTAAACGGTGCTCCGTTTTGAAAATGTATTATTTTGTTTGAGCTTTGAGTGAAGGCTTGAATGTCTGGCAAGTAATTTTACCTATTCCCCTCAAAAGTTTTCCTAAGTTGTAAAACGTCAGCATAGTAAAATTTCCAGCACTGAATGTTTGAAGGCTAGTTGATATATGTAATGTTCTGATGTATAAAAGTTAACACACTGCAATCTATTTAAGATAAGAAATCTTACCGTTCTTCTAGTTTTAAACTGGAATTACCTTTATTAAGAACATCCTGCTCTTTTTATAGCAACCCGGTTATAGATGGTACAGGTAGAATTTCCGTTACAATAATAAAATAACATGAAAGCAGCAGCATCCTAATTTAAGAAATACCTACATAAAAATATTTAATCTCAATGTAAAGTTACTTAACCATGTCATGTTCAGACAGTGTGTGGCAAGCTAGTAATATGCCTGGTACAGAGCTCAATAAATAGTTGCTAAATGCATGAAAAACAGAAGAAAAACCTGGCTTTGTTTGTGCATATTTTAATCACTTTCTGATTAATAAATAATAAAGTCAGTCTAGAACTAGAACTAAATACCGCATACTACACTAAACTTTTTCATACACAAAGTAATGATTTCAAACAAAAATAATATCAGTTAGTGATAGTCAATATATATCAATTATAACTTTTTAAGAAAGCCCACAAATTTCACATATTTGTTAATTTTTATCCACATACCTAATTTTTTTTATGTTTTGATGTTTAACAATTGGGTAATGAAAACCATGTTGGGCAGACTGGCTGCAGTATAAATTACTAGCCCATTCATTAATAAAAAGTCATGAGGCCTGATTACACTCAAATGGTGACACCATGTTAATTTTTGTAAAACTACTGATGAATAAAAGTTAGAATATCTTTAAGCAGCCTATGCTGGGAAGCAGTAGCTTAACTTTTCAAGATAAAAAAATGACCATGGACATATGAATTTAATAATGACAAAGAACATATTGCAAGTAGGACAATAAGAGTGAGGAAGTGACCAATTTTAAATTCTAACCATGGGAATAGGTCTAATATTTCTTTGGCATATGCATTACTATCTTAGACTAGTTAGCATTTTTAAAATATTGGGATTATATTTTCCTGTCAAAATTAACATCAATGTGAAAACTACTAACACACTCTTCTTAAAGCCTTTTAAAGGACAGAATGACATTTAGCAACATATGCCAACTTCATGTTTAGTGTACACTTCTAATTACTGGCATAGAGTGATAAAACTGTTAAATAACCTTAAATGAGCTCGTGCAATGGTGAAACCACAGAAAGTGGGAAGAAAAGTATTTACATAATAAAATATTCAGCTTCCTGAAAAAACACAGTAAAACTAGAAATCCTGCCCTAACTGTCAACATGTACTGCATAGCACTGAATTAAAACTAGTCCAAATTTAAAAGAATACCTACAGTAACCTGCATGTGTAAGACTGAAGGAAAAACATAAAAATAGAAAAAAAAATTAGGAAGAAAAAAGTAGCCTATAAAACAGGCCAATATAATGTGACATTCAAAGTAAATGTAAGAGATTCACAAAATCATGATACTAATGCAAACTAAGTCAAGTATACCAAGTACCCTTTGATACATAAGCCAATATAACTATCAGATTCATTTCTAATAGCTTGACAATATTCAGTAATGCACTCAGGCATTCAAGGGGGCAAAGCAGTCAAGGATAGTTCAAGTTTCCAAAGTGTAAGAACAAAAAGATCTGCAAAATAATCAATTTGAAGTAATGTCTTATTTTGATGAATGTTAACTTAAGATATATCAGTGCATGTTTGTAATCCTCTGGAAGTATTACTTCCAAGTTTCTTTTTTCCAGGTAGTTTTTGGTGGTTTAGTATTAGCCAGTGCTATTTAAATGGAGAAAAGAAAAGTTCACCATAAGATGTATCAATGCACATTTGTCATCCTCTGAAAGTATTACTTCCAAGTTTCTTTTTCCCAGATAGTTTTGGTGGTTGAGTATTAACCAGTGCTATTTAAATGGAGAAAAAAAAAGTTCACCATAGACTACCTCACATTGTTACTCAATTGTGCTAGATATTCACGCAGTTCTTTTGCAGCCTGGAATCTGCCGTAGCGTTTCTTTGGGTTGGCACACTCATCCAGCAAGGCCTCTAGCCGGCCATCTTTGGCAATTTCACTTGGTGGATCATGAAGGAGTCCTCCAGATGTGCCACGCCAGGTGGCATGTCTGGATAAGAGGTTCTGACAAACAGCATAATAATTGTGGTCCACAGTGGCACGAGCACAAAGAATTTCTTTTGAAAATGATAAGCAAGCCTCCTTATCACAATTATCGAATTTACTTTCATACCATACATCCCAATTTTCAGGTTTATCTGTAAAAGGAGGAAAAGAGGAAAATATATTGTAAGAGTTTTTATTGATTCCCAAAATTTGACAATACCCTAATTAACATAGTATTTGTTCTTAAGGTTTATTATAAAAATTTAAATATATTAATTTACACAAACATTTATTGGGAGCACATCCATGCCAAGCAGAGGACCAAACAAGGTGCCCACTACTGAAGAGTTCAGTCTAGAGGGAAACCTTCTAATTATATAAAGTGGCGTACAGTAGTATGGCATAGGAATAGAGGAAGCATTACTTCTATCTGGGGATGTAGAAGGCTGCAGAGAGAAGCCTTAAAAAAAAGCAAGCCTTAAAAAAAAAAAAGAAAAGGAAAGATGAAAAGCAGCATTCTAGGCCCAGGGTACAGTATGTACAAAGGCATGGAACTAAGGGACTGGTCCAGTAAGTTCTCTGTGGCTAGAGTGTGAGACAGGTACTGGGAAGGAGGTATATAACAGAGGCTAGAGAAATAAGTTCTACCTTTTGTGGTCAAGACCGTGATTTGTTTTACAGAAAGATATCTCTAGGAGGGGCTAACATGATGATAGCAACTAAAAGAGGTCCAGAAAAAAGAAAGCAAAAAAAAAAAAAAAAAAGCCCAATTGTAGAAACATTTGAGACAAAAATTAACAGTTAAGTGTATGAGTAAAGTTTAAGGTCCTAATTCGATGAAAACCTAGACACTATTAAGATAACAATGTTAATATTTTATATATATAAAGTGGTTATGAGATATTCAGGTGGGGACATGTAATATATGCAACTGAAGCCAAAGGGACAGAATACATATTTAGAGTGCATCAGCATAAAAGGTTTGATGGAGCCAAGAGAATGGCTTAATTGTATTGAAAATATGTTGAAAGCAAAAGGAAAAAGAAGACTGAGGGTAGAACATTAAAACTTAAGGGGTAGAGATGTTAGTGAAAGAAACTCCTTCATTCAGAAAGTAATTATTTGAATGCCTGGCTCTATGGCAAGCAGGGTGTCTAATGGTAAACAAAACAGATTATACACATGGCTCCTATCCTCACTGGCTTACAATTCAGTATGTCAAATAGAAACTAAGCAAGGGAATATTATCATAAAGTGTAGGAAATGCTACGAAGGAAACAGGAGTTTTTAACAATAGAAAGACTTATGAAAGAAACAACCTTCTTTACTGTTACATACAGCAAGTCAAGTCTCTCTTAGAGTTAACACTGAAGAACAAGTACCTAGCAGCATATAGAAGAGAGATGTGGCATTTTAGGCAGAGAAAACTGCATATGGGGAGCCCAGAAGTGGAAAAGTTCACTTAAGAAACCAAAAGGCCACTTTGCCTGAGGCATCAAGAGCAACGATTGACAGAGGGATATTAAAAATGAAGCAAAATAAGGTCAAGTCATACAGATTATGCCCTGGGGAGGAGTTTGAATTTTACTTGAAGAACAATGGGAAATCACTAAAAGTATTAAGCAAGGAAATGATAAGGTCAGAATAATGTTTTTAAAAAGGAACCATGTAAGTAGAAGGAAACCAAAGGAGTAAAGAATTTCATGTTTTTACTAAGCAGTGACTTTAGGAATTGGCCAATTAGGTGGTCGCTAATGGTAATGCAGATTTCTAAGTGAGGTTTTAATGGTTGAGAAATGAATGGAGACCCAGGAAGCAGAGATAGGCAGATTTTAAAACAGTTGAAAAGCAACAAACTAGCTTATGGGAAAGTAAGAGAAACCGGATTTTAAGGAGGGTAGAAAGTTAAAGAAGATAACTGATGCAGCAGGTTCTCAAAGAAGGCTCTTTATTGTGTCTGAAGAAGAGGGATGAGTATGTATTGTTTTTACTGCTTAGAAGGTACTAGTAAAATGAAGAATACCGAGGGAGGTGCCACATCAAAACCTCCATTTCCCAGTGAAGGATAAAAATATAGGCAATTTACTAGAAAGAGTTCAGGAAAGAGGGTAAATAAATAGATATGGCCATTTGTGAAGTGGATATTAAGACTCCCCTAAAAGATCCTTTTGATAAGAAGTAGGCATGCCTAAAAAAGCACAGGAGTAATGCTCTTTGTATGAAAGGTAAGAATAGAGAAGCTATAGGGTTGTATTCATTCCAAGTCAGGAATTAGTTGGTATAAAATTGTCACATGTATCCCAGGAATGTTCACATCAAGAATTTTTTTTTTTTTAATTTTAGTCCTGGCTGGTGTGGCTAAGTTGGTTGGAGTGTCATCCTTTACACTAAAAGGTGGTGGGCTCGATTCCTGGTGGGGACACATATGGGAGGCAGCCAATCAATATTTCTTTCTCACATCAATGTTTTTTTTCTCTCTCTCTTCCTTCCTCTCTTTAGAATCAATTTTTAAAAAATTTTTACAAACATTGGAATGAATACTTTAAAAACTAAGGCAAGTTGTACAATTCTGTTAATATAATAAAAACCACTGACTTGTGTACTTAAAAAAAAGAAAAGCATGGTGCAAGCGGCTGCTGCATTTATACATGCAGGAGAGGAAAGTGGGAATGAAGCCTCCAGCAGGATGTCCATCTTTGTGGGAGGATCTACAGGTCAGTCAGGATACGACCAGAAGCTAGTCTGCTGAGTGTCAAACAGAACAAGGCACTAGGAAAACCAAATAGTATTTAACAGGATCAAGCTAGGATCATGCAAGAGTGTCAACTTAATAGATTGCTGTTACATTCACTGCATTCCCCAAGTGCCACAAATATTGGTGGTCTCTGTACATGAGAAGATTCTCATATAAAGGAAGGGGAGGGAATTGAAAATATTAAAACTCTCACTATGAAGCAACAACCCTTCAATTTTTCTTTACTAAGTAGGTTAGTTATAGAACTATAGGTATTGTCTCCAATGTTTTAAAATTCCTATGGGATTTAATTTTAAAAACATTTCAGACACTCTGCCTACCTACACTTTGAAGAACTCACAAAGAAATGGAGAATAAAGTTTTGGGTGAAGTGTAATAATGTCGAACCAAAGCTAGAGATTTACAGTGCTAATGAAAAGAAAAAAACATCACTGTATGGACCCCACAGAACAATGGAACACGGAACATCTTGGGAAAGTAAGGCATTCCCGAGAGCAGCACAGCCTTTCTGTAGCCTGTAAGTAGTATATACAACTTATTTTGCATTAGACTCCTAATGCTCAGAAACAGCAGACTGTGTGGAAAAAGACATGTGTACATACACACTCAGAGCCTATCTGATTGAACCAAAAGGATATTTTACTAAATATGGAGAAACTGTGACTAAGAACATGTATAATAAATCAGTATTTGTTTACTGATACTGGTCAAATAAAACAAAGAAAGATGTAAGGTTGCCATCTAAAAAGGAAATGAAAGACTTGCTTCATATAAATGTAAACATTATTTTGACACAGGAAAAAAACAGATACAAAAATAAATCTAAAGGTTATATACTTACTTTGTCTAATTAACCTTTTGTCAGCAACCAAAACATTTTCAGCATCCACAATGATTACCTTCCCATCTCTAGGACCAACTGCAAAATTGTCAAAGCTGACATCCAGGAGGTAGAGTGCAAATTCAAAGTCATTGTTAGTAAGCTGCTCTGCTATTTCCATTAATTGCCAAGCCAGGTCAACTCGTTTTTCCCATGGTGCATTAAAGTAGCTCCACAGTTCTTCTCCAACATAATTTACAGCCACCATTCTTCCACAAGCTCCAAGATACTTTGCAAATGGCCAACCTTCATCAGATGGAAAACTCTACAAAAGAATTATCTTAATATTATAAGCGATTCTGATGAAGATATCCTAAGTCTATCCCCAGATCCTCTCACTAGAGATTGCTACTAGGCATGGGCTTGGATTTTCTTGTTACAGTCAATATTTTATCAGAGAGAAATGCCATTTCTTTTCCAACTCATACCTTTACTATGGTTCTGAAAAAACAAACAATTTTTTAAATAGCTTTACATTATAAAGCTAAAAAAGTATTGCTTATTAAAATCTCAGACCAAATTGATCAAACAAAAGACACTTTATTAGCAAATTTAAAAGTATTTTATGTTTCCTTTATCTTTTTGATATATGAAAGGACAATCAATCAATTCTTTCTTTTTAATGGACAACACTGCAGGACTATTAGTCACCACGCAACAGGAACTGTGCCTCAGCTGGCAATAAGAGTGAACAAAACGGAGTCTCTAAAATAAGACGTTAGAAGACAGATAGGAAACAAATAATCTATCCTATATAATAAAAGGGTAATATACAAATTCATCCTAACAGCAGAAGGACCAGAAAGATTACTGGACCAGTCATTATGAGGGGCACTGACCACCTCTTGGTCCCTTTCCCTGGCCAGCAGGCTCCAATCACCTGATAATGAACAGGGAACTGGGGGTGGGTGGCGGGGGACACAGGAGGTGCTAGGCCAAGGCCCCCACTCCACCAGTCATCCCACACACAGAGGGGGATCTGTGGTGGGGGGGCGGCAAGCAGGCAGGAATAGCTGACCTCTCGGTCCCTTCCCCCAGCCATCAGGCACCGATCACCCAATGGCAAACAGGGAACTGGGGGTAGGTGGCGGCAGCAGCCGAGAAAAAGAGCCATGATCGCAGGCCAGGCCTAGGGACTGTACCTATGCATGAATTTTGTACACCAGGCCTCTAGTCTATATAGATAAAAGCCTAACTAACCATCCGACTGGTAGATATGATGTGCACTGACCACCAGGGGGCAGAATGGTAGGTTAGCTTGCTGCTGGGGTCCAGCCTACGGGGACTGGGTGAGATTGGCTGGACATGCCCTGAAGCCCTCCTGTGGTCTCTCCTAGGCTGATCATGCACCATGGGGTCCCAAATCGCTCGAGGGTACAGGCAAGGCTGAGGGACCCCACTGGTGCACAACTCCATGCACCAGGCCTCTAGTTATGAATATAATAAGTGTTAGTTACTAAGAAGTGGTGTAGGTTCTAAGGGTAGAATTCAGAGGATTCTAGGAAGTGTCTTTTAACCTACACCTATCTTAGAAAGGTTTTCTAGCAGACTGTATAACTTCTGGGAGGATTAACGTCCTAAAACAGAAACTTTCCATGATCGTGAACAATTATTTTCAAATTAAATAAAATGATAGACTTTATCTGAGGTACTTTCTAGTGCTAAAATGCCCCAACAAAAGGATGGGAGGTAATATTTTAAAGAACATTTTGGAAAAATCATATGACCAGAGGAGGTGTGTTTTATTCGTTTGTTTTATAAATATATTTTTATTGATTTCAAAGAGGAAGGGAGAGGGAGAGAAACACCAATGATGAGAGAAAAACATTGATTGGCTGCCTCCTGCACAGCCCCTACTGGGAATCGAGGCTACAACCTGGGCATGTGCTCTTGATCGGACTCAAATCGGGGACCCTTCAGTCCGTAGGCAGCTACTCTAACCACTAAGCAAAACTGGTAGGGCAAGGTGTGTTTTAAGAACCATTCCTTCAGCCTAACACCTTTCTTAAATTGGAAAAAAAAAATTCTGAGAAAATGATGTTTATACCAGTACTGCAGGGAAAATAACGGAAAACACTGCAGAAGAGAAATGTGCCTATTTCTATTGGTAAAAATTAAACAATCCACATGTGTTAAGAGAGCTGGAGATGAGGATTTTCTTCTTGAACTTCTCAAGAAAATAAGTAATATTAATTTTAGCCTTAGCTTTTATAAAACTGACAAAACTTAACAGTCTTACGTTAAAATTTTTATCAACTTTAAGACAAAAAGATTTTAAAAACTCAACTGCATCCAAATAATCACCTATTTTCATTTGTGTTTCCTTTCCATTCTATCAGCACACAACTAGTTATATATATATATAACATTTTAATTTTTTATTTTAACATCTTCAGTTTTGTTATAAAACACTAATTATATAAATTAAAAATTTAGTGCCCTGACGGTTTGGCTCAGTGGATAGAGCGTCGGTCTGCAGACTGAAGGGTCCCAGGTCCGGTCAAGGGCATGTACCTTGATTGCATCCCCATTGGGGGACATGCAGGAAGCAGTTGATCGATGTTTCTCTCTTGTCGATGTTCCTCTCTATCCCTCTCCTTTCTTCTCTGTAAAAAAATCCATAAAATAGTTTTTAAAAAATTAAAAAACAGTATGAATCATTATATATAGTTGCTGAATTGATTTCTGTTCAGAGAAAATATTTATTGATTCTTTAGCAATTAGGAGAAAACACATTTTTAATCTCATACCTGAGGATTTTTTCTTTTTTTAGGGCATTGTGAAAAGTGAAAGATTGCCTCCTGTCCAATGTGAAGTGCAAAAACTGTTTGCTAACCACATGTTATTTTCAACTTTTCCTTCCAACTTAATTATTTACATGACCTTGAAAACTTAGTTAGACAAAATGTTTAAAAGATTTAACTGTTTTCCAGAAGTATTCATGTATAAAGTCACTGGCATAAAAAATAAAATCACTAAAAATAAGTAAATATGTAATATTACAGTTTTAACATGCAAAAAGTAAAACAAAACACTCCTCTATATAATTCTGGTGTATTATTCTCATGCCATATTGTAAAACAGATACAAAGGTATCTTTGTAGAAACAAAATGATCTTTGACAACAAGAAAAAAGGGAACCCTGCCAACATCTGCACATGTACAAACGTCTCCTGTTTCTGGCGCCTTTCCAACTGGCAAAACAGAGTCAAATATATACTTCATTACCCAAGGCCCAGATAGAAGAGGATAACATATATGAATAAATGTCACACTGAGCAACTTTATATTCACACTAGAGGCCCAGTGCATGAAATTTGTGCTTGGGTAGGGTTCCTAGGCCTGGCCAGTGATCAGGGCCAGCCGGGGGCTTTCTTTCAGCTGCCAGCTTGGGGCTTCCCTTCTCTGGCTGCTGGCTGGGGCCTTCCTTCATTCTGCACTAATCCCTGGTGGTCAGTGTACATCATAATGAGCAATAGAACTCTCTGTCTTCCCGTCAAATTCCCATGGGGACACTTTGCACATCAGCCCTTTATATACATAGACTAAGGACCCAGTGCACAAAAATTTGTGCACTCGGGGGGGGGGGGGTGTCCCTCAGCCCGGCCTGTGCCCTCTCACAGTCTGGGACCCCTTGGGGGATGTCCACCTGCTGGCGTGCCTGGCCACCTTGGGTGAGGGGTTGATGGCTGTTTACAGACTGGCCAAGCCCCCCAGTGGGGACCCTCACCCCATGGGTTTGTTTCATCTCCACGTGCATTTTCCCATCGTCCTTTCGTCTGGGGAGAGACCTGGAATATCCACAGTAGTCTCTCACGGGAGGGAGGGTACGTCGTGTCAGTCCAGAGTGCTCCCTCCTCCCCCGGGTCCCCTTCCCAAACCCCATCAGGTCTCCAGAGGCTGCAGTAAGTGGTGTGTCTGTAGCCTGCACACAGATCTTAGGACACCTGGAAGGGCAGTGGCGGCAGCAGAACGCAGTCTGAGAAGGGGCCGAAAGAGGCCAAGGGGCCCCGCCAGTCTTTCCTGCTGGGGGAGTTCACTGCGGCAGGGTACAGGAGGCTCAAGGGCTCGGTCAAGGTCAAGCCGCCGTGGGGGGCCGCCAGGGATGGCTTCTCGGGTTGCGGGACAGCTGGGTCATTCCAGGACTCTGAGTACAGTAGGCTTCCCCCCATAGCCGCTGGCGGCTCAAAGAGCCCGGGCTTCAGCTTGGGACAGGAAACCCATCCAGAGGCTACACAGGGAGCAAGACGCCTGCCTCGGAGCCAGCCCTGTAGTCTGGCCCCAGCAGCTTGAAGAACCCCAGAGTCTTAGGGACTTTGTCCAGGTGGCACAGGTTCATGCCACCCCTGCCGCTGCCCGCGCCACACCCACCGGCCTCCATCTTGGCTGGGTTAATCTGCATACAGCCACTCTGATTGGCTGGTGGGCGTGGCTTGGCTGGTGGTTAATTTCCATATTACTCTTTTATTAGAGTAGACAGTGATTTCTGATAATGTTAACTGAAATCCTGTTACTCCTTATTTTAAGAGCACTAAAATTCTTCCATATAGTTTGCTACCTAAATCTTTTGGAATAACTTTAATAACTGAATTTGCACTACTTGCTCAGATGACAAGAATTTTTCATTGTATAATAAAAATTGCCAGATTTCATTAATGAGAACAGACTTCTACTAAAAAACATTGCATGTAGTGCAAAGAAAATGCTCAAAGGGAGCCAACATAAGTATAATTCATGCACTAGCGGTCCAGTGCATGAATTTATGCACCTTGAAAGGAACTGTGGGCCGTGAGTTTGTGGTGGGCACAGGGGCAGGTCTCAGCCCATTCTCTAGGCCCCCACCCAGCTCCTCCCACTGTGGCCCCAGTACTCTATCTGCCAGCATTGCTCCCACTGCCGCTAATCCCATGTGCTGACGGCGCCAGCCCCACTTGTACACTGCTGACAGCATGGGGTGATTGGGGTTGGCACCAGCAGTGAGTGTGCTGGCAGTGGGTATGAGCGGGGCCAGTGCCAGCAGCAGGTTCAAGTGCCAGGTGGGACCGCGCACAGGAGCAAAGAATTTTCAGTAACCACCAGAGGCTCGCCTCGATAACAGTGACAGGCTGTCTGGCATCCTCGCTCACCTGCTCTACCAACCCATCGCGGCCGACGCCCACCAAGTACTGCACTCTGTCGCCTGCTGCTGACACCCACCATAGCGACCAGCTGTTCAGTTGTTCCACCATTTGGTCTATTTACATATTAGTCTTTTATTCAACTCCCACAAGAGTATAAAATACAGTAGTAGAATAAGACATTTACTGCAGTCCACACTTTCAAAATTTTAAACCAAATCTTACAATCAGATGTTCAAAATGGTTAGAACAGGCACATCATTTAAAGTAATCTGAAATAAAATGTATTTTAATGAATTTACATTTGAAAATATATAT